>JAAXOA010002417.1:0-13267 GCA_036561885.1 Salina celebensis | reverse complement strand
GAGAGAACATTTAAAATGTATGCCCCATTAGGTTGATGACAATAAACAATGAATTTTCCACCTACCACTGTTTTATAATCCGTCAGTGGTGCTCTGAATTTGAAATGTCACATAAAATAAACAACGCTGATTTGCTGACCTAGTGCCGGTATCACGAAATTATCATTAGCGACTGATTTCTGCATACAAAAATTATACGTCAATGGAAGAAATGCACGGATAGGTGTTAACTACATTCTGTTTGCAACTTACAAAACTTTGATTTTGTTTGACGGGACGTGAACTTCATATTAAGGCCAAAATACGGATATTCACTTTTATATCAATACAAAATGTGTTTAACAACAATTCACACATTAGCAGGGAAATGTACGTCATACTGCGAAAATGTGCGATTCTTTTGGGTATGTAAGTTGTGTTCTGTTGAATACACCAGTAACAAAGTAATCTCCTCGGATTAACGATCAAGTCTGTCACTGTCACGTAGCCTGATTGTCAGTCACTTAACCAGTTGTTCATGAACAGTAGCACTGGCACCAAACCATTTTTTCGGTGGACCACGGCGTATCCACTGATAATTTTCTACATGACTACATGACATTCAAAAATGAGGCTCTTAGAAAAACAGCCTGGGACTACCATACAAGGAGACCCACGAAAATATTTTCGCTGCGTCTTGGGTATCCGTTTTCCCTTGTTGATACCTCTCCTGTTGCCACTTATTCAATCAACTTGCCAACAATCATAAAAATTAAATGCCTACACACACACTGGGATTTTTTGAGGAATCAAGTAGTCTTGTTCAAGTCAAAGGGACAAGATTACTACTACACGATTACATGGGGATTTTCAAGAATCTCATTAAAAAGGTCGGGATTCTCTCACAGTACAATCTGGTGTGTTAAGTAGATTTTTGTGTATTAATTATATTTTTTTCAATTAAGCAGTTGTGGATAATCATAATCAAATGATGCAATTCAGGTAAAAAGAATTATCCAATCAAAAATGTTAAACATTTTGACTCCTATAAAATTATTACTGCTTCCGGTCACAAAACTTGGACAAGTCAAAGTAGCACTTGCTAATGAATAGCTAGTCACCCGCAGATAACACAAATCAAAATAGACACTTTAATGAGCTCCTCTCTAAAGCAGCTTCTAGTTCACTGAGAAGCTCTACTCATGCATTTTGTTCACAAAAAATATGATCCACAATGCTCAGCACAAAAAATATAATCAAGGCATTTTGTTGAGAATATGTTGGAGGATTTTCCTGTTTTTCACTATTAAAAATTTCACGAAATCAATTCATCAGAACCAATCAATACAGGTGAGCAACTTGTTATCACGAGAAAAAAACCGGCAATAATCATGTCGAATACTTGAGATAACTGCTTAAAAATGCTACCGCCTATTTTCCATAAACTTTGCAACTTCACTTTGCAAAGTAATGAAAAGAAGTTTCTTTAAAAAAGTAGCAGTCAAAAATTTTTCAAAAGTATTCGCGATAAACCACACGATAACTGTGTCCACCCATTTGTTCCCATTTAATTTTATACACATGTAATATTCGCTACTGCTTTTCTGTAGCCGGATTCGGTTCTTGTTTTTCTTTTGGCTGACATGTGCACTCGCCACTGCAACGATCAATTATCGCTTTTAAACATCTTTTGCACATGTGTGTGTGTGGCACTAAACAATTAAAATTTTTCACTTGAGTTATATTAATTGACACAGATAATCCACAACGTTTTTTTGGGGAATGGTGATGTTCCCAAAACCGAATTCCTTTGATCAATTCACTTTAAAAGTATGCTTTAAACAAGCCATACCAAATGCGATACAATGTCAGTTGGGAAAAACGGAAGAAGTGGTCCTATAAATGCAACTGTTCAACAATGTGCGACAAACAAAGAAACATGATTTTTTTTTCTTTAACAATCCGTTCAGTTTAAGTTTGCAGAACGCACTGGGCCGCTTGGTGCCATTTGAGTCTCATGATATAATCCTCGTCAGCAAGCGCTCTTTCTACAGCGTGTTTAGGTTTTGGTCATCTTTGACACAAAATATCCTTGCAGGTAAACACATTCATTCATGCATTTTTCCTTTCTCATACACCTCTTAGCCGTTTCTTATTGTTGTGTGTGCATTTTTTTAATCTAATGTCAGGTGAAGTTACGTTACGCATACGAAAACCTGTTCAGGTGGTGCTGTAGTAAAAAGAAAGGTAGCTTATATCGAAAATCCAAATCTTTGAAGATAACTTCCCATCAAAATGTTTAATTTGATGAGATTACGTAGTTATGAATGAGAAATGTGTACCGCGACGAATTCATCTTTAAACGAGCATGGTAATAACAATACACATAATATTTATAATAGCCGCGGCTCCATAAAAATTATACCGAGAATCTCATGAAAAGCGGTTGCGTTTTCTAAAAGCTCCTTTTAAATCTTAAACCATATCAGCATAAATGATAGGAGTAACAATTCTCTGGACAATTCCAGGCTCTTTAGAGAGAAACTAAGCAGACTCCTGGAAAATTTATTGCGACGACACAATATAAAGGTTGAATACTTCAGACTGACAGGTAAAGCAAAAGCCACTATTACTAACGTAATTCACTGGGCAAGATGGTATTCTCCACAAAATTATAAAAATGTAAAATGTGTGAGAAATGTATGCATTGGGCAACATAATATTTTCTCTCGATTCACATAATGTAACGAGTTGCATTGCAGCTTGCAACCTGTTGCACCACTTACTTGGCCAGTTGCAGTGCAATGTGACATTATAATCGGGACACAATTGGCCTATTTGATTCATTGGTTGGAATCGTTATCAAAATGTGCTAAGACAGACATGTTTTGGTGTCCCGCCTTGTAAGACGGTCCTGCGATTTCAAATACGACCGATAAAAGTAAGAACAATCAGTCATCATTATGACAGGCTTGACTGTTCTCTAAAAATGTTGTAAAACGAGCTTCTTCATTCTCCCAGGCCGCATCGCCATCATTGAGCCTGATCAGTAGCTGCTTCTTATCTGTTATCGTCTTTTTTGAATCGGTACTGAAAATTTGTTGAGCATAAATATCTTGTAGAAGCAGGTTATAGTCGGTAAATTTCAAGCCAATTTAAATTTATGGAGAAGTGCACATGTGCAGACAAGACAAACAGTGAACACCCGTACATGTTCACCTACTTTTTGATCGTCTCGATTTCATGAAAGAATGTCAATGTGAGTAGTTGATATGATGATGTTGAAAAAATAAAGCACATCAACAATATAATTATAATGCAACTAAATGCATCAAATCATACTACACTGAAAAGCGGTGACGAAAGTTGATCAACAAGGAAATTCGATATAAATGTGTCTCAATTTCAATACACAAAAGAACTTGCAACAACCATCAAATGAGTTTTTATATGCAGTCGATCATCTTCTGGTGTTGTAAAATAATTAGGCATTTGAAAAAGTGAATTAATACGACAGATTGAATTTTGAAATAGATGCGCATCTTTTCTTTACCCTGAAATATTCAGTTTTTTGATTGACTTTCATGTTCATGGTTTTTTGTAAAAAAATATTTTCCAAAAAACTACCGAATTCCTTCAGGTAACAGGAATTTGCATTTTAGCTAAAGGTAAAGTAAATCCATTAACCACTTGCTGGGCTAACTATGGTCAAGCCAGGCGCATGCATAGTCAGAAATGATAGTTTTTTCATAAACCAGTATTAGCCTTGGACCAATGAATCGGCATAAATCTGCAATATTCGTTGCAGTTTCAACTTTATGTCGGCTGTTTGTCTTTAAAATGATCTCCGCAAACTTTGTTTTACATAATTACAAAAAATGAATGAAGGTTTGAAGACCAGCTATTGCATCAACATCAACTTTGATTTCATATTTTAAGTATATAATCAAATCACGAATGAATGAACCTAGATCTTCTTCATAATAAAAAAAAAACTTGCATAATAGTTCACTTTTGCGTAATAAATCAATTTTATATAAACTAAGCATGTCATCTGCCCGCATCTTATTAAAACTAGTAAAATATACACAACTTATGCTGGCTACTGAAAATAAAATGAAATTATACAAAACTTCTTAGTATGGTTTATCGAAAAGGATATTCTCATTCATTGTACGAAAAGATGCAATTTGTTAATATTGTATTTGCAGAAACTACCGCTAGAAAGCGGGCAAACCTACCTGCACGACTTTCTCAAAGTTATCCTGGCTTTTTTGGCATGCATACGCTTTCTGCAGGTTTCTCCCCACTCCAGTACTTTTACACAGAAACTGTTCTCCATGCTTTTCCAACCAGTCCATGACCTAGAACAAAAGAAATAGACCAGTTGTTGTTTTAACGTTTTCCCACCGGTGCATTCTCTTTACTTTTGTATGCTTCAGCATCATTTTCTGCATCATCAAACACTTACCTGCTTCACATCTTCCTTGAAAAGTTTTAGAGCAAGTCTCTGATGAAGTTTGACTTTCTTTGCAGTCCACTTTTGTTCTAGCGTTCGATGCCTTGCAAGGATCTCGTGAATTACATCCAACACGTGTTTGGCACCGGAAGAGTAGTCTGCTGCCGGGTCGGTGTGCCTTATAAGTCTCCCCATCTCATCCACCTGCTGCGATACAAAACACCAAACAAACGCTTGAGTACTTTTCTCGCTCATACATTATATAACAAAGACATTCTAAGTTTCATCATTTTCTCCTTGTCTTACATGCTTATGTGCTAATATTTCCATTCCTGGTTGATTGCACACATGGACTAGATGATCCAGTTGGTACAAAAGTTTTTTACTTGTACTATGAACCTAATGAAGACACATCAAAAAGTTTATTTTCATGTTCCCGATTAGCTCCAACTGCCAAAGCTAATTAATCAATAATCTTGTTTACTTCAGTGTAGGCCTGACACATTGCTTCGTATATTGTTTGGTGCTGGTGAATCCCTGATTCTAAGAGAGGCGCTTCGTTAGGAATGTTAAAATTATCACAGGCAGAGCTCCATCCAATCATCTTCTCAGCGTACTATGAAAACAAACAAGACACACATTGAAACCAATTAGGAAGGGTTAAATTGTCGTATCCTTAAGCGATTTTGTTTGACGAAGCCGTAGGAAAAGGCATAATTCAGTTAGTATTTCTACCTGCTCAGCTTTCTGATGAAAAGACACGGATAAAGCTAACAGAGTATTTCGTTCATCGAGAGCACACGTTAACTCCTTCCAGGCCTGATTAATTCTGCCTGCTAATATCCTAATATGTTGAGCCGCATAATGATTCGTTTCCACCATGTGAGATGCCAATGCTAAAATTCGGTTTATACTAACACAACCATTCTGTAATCAAACAAACATGTAATTAATTAGATTCACGTAGCTCAAAATCTGAAAATTGGATTAAAAATGATTATCTTGTTATATAATTTGAGAGTTAATTTTATACCATAAGGTTCACGGTGAACTGTTCATGGTCTGATTTGAGCCTTTTAGCAACCTGAAAGGATTGTCCTATTTCAACATAAGTAGTAAGAAATGCATCATGACTGTGGCGTATCCAGTCCAACATCTGCAAAAAGAATTTCATATAAAAATGCGAATAAAGTTTGGAGCTCATATGTATATTTCCGCCAGGTTCATGTACTCCATTAAGAGTCGGTTTCAAGCAGAATGTAAATATGGTTCCATTCCAGAATGTAAATTTCTGGGGAAGAAACTCCATTTCATGCTATTCACATAAAAATGGATTTTGAGAAATTTGTTCGACTCTCGCTGGAACACACAAAGACTCGCTGGAATCCTTTTAAAGNCCAGAATGTAAATTTCTAGAGAAGAAACTCCATTTCATGCTATTCACATAAAAATGGATTTTGAGAAATTTGTTCGACTCTCGCTGGAACACACAAAGACTCGCTGGAATTCTTTTAAAGTGGAAACAGAAAAAGGGTACAAAGTACCTTTTTACAGTCTTGTTCAAAATGACGGAGCTGGAAACACTGGTCCAGTTTTAGCTTTTTTGCATGCCATAATTGCAGCAGTTGTTCTTTAGCACCATGAATTTGTTCTACCATTTGCATTATAGTGGGGATGTTGGCCTACAAAGAAAAAAAGAGAAAGAACATATCAGTACAAAAACAAGAAGGAGCTTAGCATCTCATTACAATCAAAACAAATGGCAACATCATCTTCATCATCATGTTCATCCCTGTTTCTTTGTAATGACACGGCCACTACTGCTGCTACCGCGCTGCAGCTGTCATGTCGAATAAAAAGGTATCTATAAATCCGCATCATCATGATGAACATGATGTTACCACTACTCCCTTCGCAATGATCTACTCAACTAAGCAAAAAGGATAAAATATGAGCGTTTTGTTTTTTCGCGAAAAAAAACTTACTTGCATATCAGGATTTGAAACTACTGAGCTGGATGAACTACTTCTGCCAGAGTAGCCAGAGTCATAGCCTGAACTCCCATTTACAGCAGAGTCTATACTTAATCTGTTTGGGCAAAACACAATAAAAACAGAAATAATATTTTTATATCAAAATCATCTTCCTACAAATTGCTTCTATCTGGGGTTGGTACATAAAGCTGCTACGCATATGACCAGTCCCCATTAAAATATGATATTACATACATCTGTTTTATCTTCAGCTTCTTTCAACTGAGGAAAACTCATGCTTTCAATTTTAAAATGACAAAAGCAACTACCTTTTGAGCAATTCTTGTCCCATTACGTCAACATCTTCAAAAGGAGCTCTTGTTATCTTATCCTTAATTTCTTCATGAGAATCTATGGCACGCTTGACTGCGTTGACATCTTCTGCAAAATCATTCCTCGTTTATGTCTTCCCTCCAATCATCTAAACGGTCTAGTAAGTCGCTTGCAACCCACAGGAAATTTTCCAACGCCTGTGATCGACAAGAATAACACAAAACAACCAAAAAATATTTAAGAGACACGAATGAACATACCACAGTACATTTTACTCGCTAATACATGTTTATATCTTCAGTAGAAATAATTGTAGAAACTTAAAATGCTCACGAATCAACGTTTCTGCAGAAATGGCAAACGAGCCTTTTAAGAAAAATACATTTATACGTATATTTATTATTGTTATTTATTTTGCGCAAAAGTACGATAAAAAGACGAGCGTGTCTTTGAAAGATGCCATTACTTCAAAGGGGATTTTATCAGCCAACTCCATATTTCATACAATCTTTCAAACAGCCGTTGCTTCTGCACGCAGCGAGCACTCTCAATTTCTATGTGAAAATTGACTCTGAGTTGTGTGCTTTATTGCCAAAAGTAAATGATTGAAAGGATTCTCATTTCCGATTGAATTATCCCAAATTCACTTTCATTAGTGAGCATTCAGCTTATTGTGTTTTTGCTTTCTCTCGCTCTCCGGATGTATGTACTTACAATTCTCGACTCAATCCATTGGTTATGATCGTAGTGGAAGGTTCCTTCAAAGTCTGACGTAAGCTGCGAAGTGTCAATTGATTTTACAAGGCAGTCAATTCCCACCATGGAGGTCTGAGAAGCAAAAGAAAAATTCATTATTTGATCATGAAAAAAATCCAATTCTTTGCAAGAGGAACGCAAAAATTATTTTCATTTTCCTCCAAAAAGTCGAGAGGAAGGGAAAAGTAATTCAATTTTGAGTTCATTTCCCCTCCAACACAAAAAGCCAATAGGTTGAAGCAATAATGTTTTAGGTAGGCATTACTGTTTAAAAGATTGTTACCTCAAACTTGTACTTTGCACTACCCAGACTGGTCCTCTGTTTCTGCCAGAAGTTATCCGGTTTGATTATATAAACCATGAATACAAAATTGGCAAAGTGCTCATTTAAAATTTTCAATATAGGTTTGACACTGGTCCATGTTCCGCCTCGCATGTCAATAACAACAGAAAACCCTCTTTCTCGTGTTTCCTCACTGAAAAGAAGTATCCAATTCAAAAGTAATTTTATTAGCTCATTACGACAAAATTATGAAAATCTCATCTATTATCTTCTATATTACATATAATCATGAAAAAGCTTACCAAGGAATTGAAAACAGGTAGTGCAGCAACCTCTTAAGATCTTCATTATGAACTTTTTCCCGTCGTGCCGATGTCGGAAACAAAAGTAATGGTCCGCCACGCTTATCTCTTCCACCATTTACGATTGCCAACCGATCATGTCAGTAGTGATAATACATCTTCCGCTCGTGGTCCATCCATTGCAAACCAAGAAAATATCCTTGAAACTCTTCTTTTTTTTCTTCCTTCCTTTTTTCCACGCAAAATCCTGTCTGCTATTCAGGACTCTAGCCTAAAAGCATTCTCAACAGAAGATTCTCCGTCGTCGTCATAAGATCGGTTGTAGCAGCCCACGTCTGCCACTACCTTGTCAAAAACACCAGGTTCTTGCTGTTTCCACAGGATATCAAGTAGTCCGTTATCTTCCCTTGTCTCTCATTTTCGCAACAAAAACTCTGAAATATTTAATTGAACCTTTATGAAAAATGGATTAGGCTTCACTTTGACATAATTACTACGCAATATTCCATTATCATAATCAGCATCGTCCTACGCACAACAGACTTTCAATAATACACGTTTGCTCATAATAAACTTTCTTGGCTTCATTAATTATTATAAAAATTTTCAAACAATAATAAAAAACCAGCAATGCATCTTTTTTTTCACAAACGCTGCCAACCCAAAGTAATCACATATTTTTGCTCTTTCTCAACACTTTGCTTGGTTAGTTTTACGATGCACATTTTTTTATTACAGTGCAAGCGTGGATGATTCATCATCGTCTATTTGAAATGGTCTGAAAGCCCATTTTTCATACAATTAACATGACGTGCTCATACTAAATGGATTTATGTGGTCAACTGAAATATGCAGTGACGACGATTGTCTAGGCAAGGGACAGTTTTTTACTCAACCGTGTCCCACGTTGTTCTCACGCTTCATTAACAGAATTAAAAGTGACCATTGTCACTAGTGCGAAAGTAAGGCTTGTTGGAATAAAAAAGTAAGTGATACAAGTGACACATTATGCCTTTTGCAAGTCTTCAAAAAGTAAGAAGATTATAACATTACAAAGTCCAATGATGGACTTGTTGTGTAGCTATTAAGAAGAAAATGTCATTTTATATATGAATGAAACACTTCTTTTGTAGTCTCGAAATGACTTAATGTTCTAATGTCCTTTTTGCCTGTGCAGACAATATATTTTGCGGTTGTCCTCCAACACTGTAATTATGCCAAGATTCGGTCATAAGAAGACTAAAAGGATGATCAGAGAAATAAAATATGTATGCGTAATAGACTCACTTGAATACATTTGCGAAGCGACAGGACGAAAAAAGCTTTTAGCCTTATATGGAAGATAAAGGACAAAAATACCTACAATCTGATAGCATACTTGCAACTTTTCTTTTCCTTCAACTGTCATTTTCTTCGGTTAATAACGTCAACGACAAATCATAGAGTGCAGAAGCAAATCACTGTCATTCCTCATTTAAAACAAGACTATAAAAAACGAACAAAATTGGTTTCGCTAATTCAATAATTCTGCGGAACAGAAAGCATGAACAAAACTAAATTGTGCGATTTTGTAGGTAGTTCATGTAGGTAGGTAGTAGACTGGGGAAGGATACTAAAAAAGATGTCGCCGGCGATAATCAGCCATTCTAAATAGCAAGTTAGGAAGATAGTAGCGCTTCACGTAACCAGCCAAAACACGCTTTATGGATGCTGAAATCCGGACTATAAAGTTTTGAAAGTATCTTTCGGCTGAGCGAGTCTCCTTTTTCCATTCCTCCATATTATATTTTGTTCCTGTCTTGTTTCTTCTACACCGTCGATATGAAATCTTCAATAACTGTTAAAAACATATTTTTAGTTTTATTACCGTCTGCTGAAATGATGTGGATGGAAGAACCAATTCTTTCATGTTTTCCAAGAATGTCTTAATTGATTTTGTTTTCTCATTAGCCAATGACCGTTAAAAATAATGATCACATCGACAATCCGACTAAAAACACATTCACGTTGTTTTTTTTTATCTCCACTCTTGTAGAAAACAGTATTTTTCCTGTGATAAAGGAACTATGCCATGTGGACGCTCACTCCGTGCACCTTGTTAGCATCGTCTTGTAAGAAAACCGTCACATAATCACTAAAACTATGTATTTTTTTTCTTGTTGCAACTGCAAAAGGATTTTTTAGCGTATGGTCGACCAACTGCTAAACCTTAGATGGAAAAACGTTGTTCCATAAAGAGATTGCGTATAAATGGATTTTCGCCCTTGATGATTTTCCCCCGATATGAAAACGATAATCAGTTTGGCAGTTTGTTCTTATCGACACTCTTTTTATCACTGAGTATTTTACATTTTCTTTTACGTTCTTACACAGGATACTTTTCCATTTTCCCTTTTCCTCACGCACCAAAAAGCGTATAAACATCAAATGCACGGTAAAAACCAAGGCATGAGTGTTCTGTCAAATATCCTTTGCCTTTTTTCAGTGAGATATACTTTCTGTGACTCTGAGTGGAACCCACTGAACGGGAAATGATTTTCACTCCGGTGAGCAAGCATCGAAGGACATAAAGTAAATGAAGCCACTCTAATCTGCTTGCTCGCGACACGATTCTAACACTTTTTTAGGTGCTCTTATACCACTCCAAGTTGCAACTTTCTATCCAGCAAACACGCCATGTAAAACACGATAGAGCGTAGATGACTGCTATAAAAAAATCTTATTCCATGCCGGGCGGCTGACCTACAGGCGACCTGAATCCACAGGGCGGATACGTAACAGAAAAGTATACATATGACACGACGATTACATCAATACAAACACACGGTTATAATCATATTATCATATAACACCGGTGAGCATCCTATCCACTGTCATTTCCCATTTTCAAGAGAGACGCTTGTCCCTGAAGTAATCATCATAGTATTTTCCATGTGCTACAGTTAGTGTGGAGTAATAACTGCCTAACTGACATCACCATATTCCGAGAAAAAAAGATGTGTTAAAATGGTTTTACTACTTTTTGCGCTCACAGCGGGTTCTATAATCCGTCTTTTGTGTACTTTATAGGAAAAGGTTTTCAGGTGAAAAACTCTTCAGTATTTCTTCTTCAGCAGATCTTTTATCTCATGTATTATACAAGTTTGGGAAAAAAGAAGAAGGAAACGACAGACAAAAACACTTTGAACACTAAAAAACTCAGACTGGTTCTCCTCCGCACAAAACAAATCCCACTTCGTTTCCACCTCCACTTTTTCTATTATGAAATCATCGTGTAAGCATTGGAGAATGATGTCCCGTGAGAGTCGTGAAAATGACTTTCACCTCATACTTCTTCACATATGGACAGCAACAATGGCAAATCGCTAGAAGCCAGCAGATGCTAGAATGGAAAGTGATATTGCCTGGGTGTCCAGAGGAAGTAAGAGAAAGACTAAAAATACAGCAGTCACCACGAAATGACAACTAATACAATTTATTGAATTTGCTTCTTTTTTTCCTTTTGTGATGAATGTCTTTGTCGAGAGAAATTGCTGTGGGTGATGCCGAACCATACTAATCATGTGTAGAGCCTACACTCTTTAAATATTTCATGTTGAATGCTCACGGAGAAAAAAAGAGAACGTTGAAAGTTAAAGAGAAACTTGAGAGAGCACCACACTCAGTGTATTTGGGCTTGTTTGAAGGTCATCAATGCTCATGAAGTGATGTATGTGAGCTGCAAACAAGTAGGCTATTATGACTAGCAAACACTCGATAATCTAGTTTAATTGCTAGTTCCACTAAAACGAAATTTGCACGGAATTTCATGGCACGACTCTGGGAATGGCAAATTTTTCATCACACTTTAAACTAGAACCGTTCCAGTCCATTCAGACAATAGAGAGAAACTAACAAAGTTGTTAGCAGCGACCGATGGGAATCTATCAGGGAGTTTTTTATTTCCTTGTTCTCGCGTACAACAACCCGGCGCTATCACGCAAATACATAGTTTGACGAGAACATGCACGGGTACTTGTCCAGACTTTTGTCTTCTCTTCGTTTTTCAACCTATCTAAACCACGAAAAGTTGGTCTCCACGAAAACTTTTTTTGGTCAAAAGTGAAAGCCACTTTCTTCGAAAAATTCCATTTCCAGTGCATTCCATTGCACCAAAAAAACTGTAGTATACAATCCGTCTAAAATATTTTCTGTCTGACCTGGTAAAATTTTAAACACTGGTTGAGTCTGAGGAGCTTTTTTATATTAGAAGTAATTACACTGCTTGTGGGCTCCTCTCATATCTTTGTTTAATGGAATTCACATGACTCCACATGCGCTGAGTGTATTACCCAACAACAAAATAATTGATATGTAAACACACAAGTTCTTTTAACAGACACAACCGAAACCGTTAGACGTCATGGTAGAATATATCTTTGTACATTAAGACCACAGCCCTTCCACACAGCGTTTCACTAGAAAACCTTGTATAAATGCTGAAACACTTCCATAATAAAACATGAAGCGCTGTTTCTTCTGACATGGGCATGCAGTCATTTGCCAACAGTTTCTTTTTTGATGTGTGCAAAAAGTAGTGCAAAGATAAATTCCTTAACGTAATACTGCAGACAGCTGTAAAGCACTAGTCACTTACCAGCACGACAATCATTTATCAGTAGCAAAGTGGGAGTATGAACATGCCCATATTATTTACAGCGCTCGCAAACCTTAAACTTTAATCATTACAGCAGAGGTATAATCGCAACGGTAGCAAACACGTTATCGCAGTAAACAATCAGGCTTATCCTTGCATAACGGAATAGCCAGCCTCACGCGCTGCTCCCTTCAAAATAACTTATGAATTGTACTACTCTGCGAAAAGCAAAGTCTCAAGTTTTAATGAAGACTGCCGGGTAACTCAAGAAAAGCTGCAAAAACTTCTTTATAGCATGTTTTGTCTTTTTCCATTCATATTTTCAACATGCTCAAGTCATTTTTGAAAGAAACAAAACAAAAATACACAGCATGAGCATGGCAATTAGGTAGTGAAAAATGTTGTAGTGCAACTGCCTAATAGCCTATATCAATTTAATTTATAGCTAGCTAGATACCTACACACCTTTGTTGGTTGCGTTTTGATGGGCTTAAAGTGTACACACTGATATGACGGTATATGTTTGCGAAAAAAAAGTAAATTGGG
>JAAXOA010002416.1:0-13268 GCA_036561885.1 Salina celebensis | reverse complement strand
AGAGAAAGACGACATTGTTATCTGGCATTTGTTGTCGTTTCATTGTAATTGTCGTTGAGCATGTCGTTTTCATTCTTTCCCAAGTAGCCCCACATATATGGGCATGATTAGTATATTACAAATAACACAATGAATAACGAATAACGACAAGAGCATTACCGAAAATGCATAAGGTAAATCAGTGGTGAGAAAAATTATGATAAAAAAGGCGTTCAATTATCTTAATTGTGGAAATTGTGGACATTTCCCGGTTTTGTTGCAATCAAATATTTTACGTCCGCGCATTTAAAAAGTTTCAGAGCCCAAAAACGTATTCAAAATCGTTGAGAAACCCGAAAAACTTGTGCAATAACAGCTTGCTTAAAACCCACATATCTAATTTATATTTTGTTTTCATTTCAAGCAGTAAGAAGGTATGTAGTTTACATTGCACTTGGTACTTTGGGATATGTATGTCTCAAACTTTGCTTCTTTCTTTTTCATGAATTATGAGCACGAAAAGGCTGGTACTGGTGTGGTTGTTGCATACATAAATCTACGCTAGTAACCAAAAGAATATTTTGTGCTAAGCGATAAGTCGTGCCAAAAATCCACCGTACTTTTTACGCGACAATTCCTCCATTCGCAAATGCAGCAATTCATTACAATAGTTAGTGGTTTAATGTTTCCTAACAATCGTTAAAATAAATCATGTCAACAAAAACCTGCAATCCTTATAAAGGTGTTGTCGTGGTCTGAAGTGTTTAGAGGTATATGCCTTCTTGTAACGTTCACATTGGTGATAGTACTGTGCCTTAAAAGGTAGTTGATTTGAAACTAATAATTTATGATAGTTTCATCGAGATCGCATACGGAAACGACAGTTGCCATATTGTATTACAAAATTACTGTGAGAAGGTGTTTATCACTAAATTGAAATAATATACCTCCAAATTAAGCTTTACGGCTGTTCAAACAATTTAAGGCAGGTGGTCAACTGCAGAGCTGACCGACCAAACCACGAGGTAGAAAGTGTTTATAATGATTTGTTGGTGTTTGAGCTGCTGGTCATTATTAGTCCATTCTGCAATATCCCATTTTGACCATACGAGAAGAATGAAATTAGAGGCTCAAAAGAGGAACTTACCAAAGAGCTTCTCCAAGGATGCACCAAAAGGTAACCCAGAGATCAGCAATGGAAAGATGATAGATGAGGGTATAAACATGAATTGATTTGTGTCTCTTCGACTTTCGTATGCTGAGCATCGTTGCAACATTTCCCATGAGAGAAAACACCGCCATGGCAATGAGTATTATAGCCCGCGTCATTCTTGACTGGTTGAGGGTTGGAGCGTGGCCCAGGCATGTCACGTTCAGAGGAACTGTCGACAGGTTTCCATACAGGGAGAGGCATTCTTCCTCCACCAGAATCTGGAACAAAAACGAAGGAAAAATAAAATCTAGGTTAGGAGTGAGTTACGGTTGCACATAATATCATAGCACTAAAGCGCACACGTAGGCCGGTATTGAGTGTTTCCGTTATGCCAATCTAAAAATATGGTAGCGTTATGAAAAGTGAAAGTCTGCTGATTGATTCGACTTGGATGCAATGGGATTTATACTTGAGTAAACGAAATTACATGATTTGTTTCAAGCAAAAGTTGGAAGATTCTTCAAGAAATGGTAAATTATCTTTCTTCCTTGGCTAGTTTTGCCATTGCAAACACAGCTGCCAATGTGGGTAAACTTTCTCCTCTTAATACTACGGAGTATACAAGAATGACTTGTGTGTCATTTATGCGTCCAAATGAATGCAAAATTGGATGGGTCCACCGAATTTACTTCTAGTGCATGATTTCAGCTAGTACATAGTATTGGTAGTTTACACATGACGGATTTTACAGTTAAACCGATATGTGAGAGGATTACTCGCTAGTTTTGCGTGATACAAAGTCATATTCTTATTCTTCATATTTAAAGCTTTCACCTTTGGGAAAAACATTGCTTTCCAATTTTCTCCAGCGCAAAAATACTTGGGATGTTTTGGTTTTAATTGTAAGCAAAACCAAAAGCTAAAGAATCTTTTCCTTATACAAACAACATTTTCTGATAAACTTCTGCCCACCCCATGCACAAAGTATGTCGTGCTTTTGAATAATTGGAGGCATTTCGGTGATTTTGTAACGATGAGCACTTACACTTATGCCCAACTATCACTACCAAGAACTACATGTAACGCATGAATTGAAATATCATTTCTATTGGAAGGCTAAATATTCCTGATTTGCTTAACCCAATTTCTTTGACAATTGTGTGGGTCATTGCCATCATCACAAAAAAATGTAAATTTTCTATGCTATCCGAAAAGAAGAAGGGAGCGAATAAAAGTTTAATGATGTTTTTCCTTGATGTTATCTACAGTGAAAACTAGAACAGTTCAACCTATATAAAGAGTCACCTGGGACCAAACCCCGACTTGGTTTATGTAAGAGCTTGTTTTTTCGTAAGTAAATATCCGCATTACGATGAAATATTATCTAGTTTTAAGATAGTCTTAGTCTCTCATTTCTCCAAATGTCAATTTAGAGCTGTTGCAACCTAACACTATTACATATAAAAATAGTTTGAAGTTGNTCTAGTTTTAAGATAGTCTTAGTCTCTCATTTCTCCAAATGTCAATTTAGAGCTGTTGCAACCTAACACTATTACATATAAAAATAGTTTGAAGTTGAAAAAGCGTGTTCTTAGCCTGTTTTATCGACCTTTCAAATAAATCACCTGCGTTTATAATATGTTTCTCTATTTGAAAACGCTTTTGACTACTAGTAAACTATATACTGCCTTTATATAACACGGTAAGTAGTGTCAAATTGATTTACGGCGAACAAAGCATTTTTTTACGGATGATGCGTAAATACTCTGCGTCACTTATGTTGACAAACGCAATGCTGATGCTCTCTAAATGTACAGCATTTTCGCTGTGAAGCTCTGCTATTGTAAGGTAAACAATCTTAACATGTTTAGAACTTTTGCATCACCAGGAACCTGTCATCTGTAAGGTTATAGGAAGTGCAATAAATTCCATTGAGTTTATTCTTAAATCGGAAATATTCGTACTTCAAAATTTTCATCTTCGTTCGCTGCCTTTGCGTGCGGAGACTTACAGATTTACAGATTGTACTGTTTGAAGGTGAAATAAGCCCTATTTTATCTTTCAATCAAAGCAAACTGAGTAGAGGTTTAATATATGTATATATATATATATATATATATATATATATTATATAACATACCATAGGCATATGTCAAAATATATCTTAAATACGCTTATACTCTTTATTTTCAGTGAGTTATATATTACATGAGACTCAAATCTATAAGATGCATAACACCACAATCTGCGGTGAGAGAATAATATTCGATTGAAAATGTGACAGGGGCTCAAGTATCCAGTATCTCATGCCGACCACTTTCCTTATTCGGTATAAGATTATGTGGGAGATGACTTCTAATCAGCAAAATAATTCTTTTTGTTGAGACATAGATGCGATATAGAACGTTATAAATATGTTCAAAATGACATATACAAACTAATTAAAGACATTACGAGTAGATATGGAAAAAAGTGATAGTCCTGATGATCAAATATCGTTGAGAATGACTGAGCCAGTCCGTTAACGGTTGTTTAAAAGTTAGGGACGCCGCGAAATAACGTGTGCAGCAGGAATAATTTGAACTAGTTATATTATAACTAGTTCAAATCACATCCATTCTTGTCTGCATCCGTTGCATCTTTTTTCGAATGCAATTTCATCAGGAAATAAAATGTGGTATAAACTGTTTTTGGTAAATACCGGTTTTTACCAGTCCAACCCACGACGGATTTGTGTCCAAAATTAAAAATTCAAATTTTAACGATAATGAGCTAGAATTTCATCAAAATATTGATTCTTTAACGTTTCTAGCAATGTTCTAACTCATTTTGCAAACGCAAAGCGTTGTTTTCCTAACTGCGTAGGAGCTCTATTTAATAAATTTAGCCGCCATCATTTATTTTTAAAGCGATATTGGGACTTTTGGACACTTTTGTAGGAATTACTGTTTTTCCGGACAGTGTCCAAAAGTCGAGGTGTCCGTCTTTTAATATTTTCTGAATTTCGTGCAAGACAAAATGCACAGGAAAATTTGACGAGTAATTTTTACAACCAAAATCACTCGGTCAACCAGCGTTCGTCAAGCTAAATGAATCATAAAGTGGCTACACTCTTTATCAGGTGGATAATTCGTGCATTCCGAGTTCGTGTTTATGGATGCATTTTTACCTGAAACACACCAGAACAATTGGTAAAAGGAAATATTTTTTGTCATCAATAATGAATGTAACCAAAAGAATCCTCCCACAACAACTTGCACTGTGTAACCCTTTCTTCGTGTGAGCATGATTGGAGGCATATGTATGGGCAAAAAATTATGAATGATATCGATGAGCACATGTGTCACGCATAAATGATTATTTTACTGTTTTATGCCCGTTTATTGCTTCACATGGCGACGCGAGGCTGTGGCGTTTTTTATGGCTCATGCGAAATTGTAGTCTAACACGATGTTAGAAATTATCTGGTTGTTCACATCAGAGGACCATCATGATAGAAAAGCAATAATTTCAACAAAATACTATTTACATTATTACAAACGCACATTCCTCTTTCATTGTAACAACTGGTTTGGTCGTAAAACCGAGATTGAAGGATCACAACAATTTTAGTAGAGATCTCTCGAGGGAGTGAGAGTCATTGGAAGCGCGAATGGCAAACAATTGTAGCATATTTTTACATCTGTGCAAACAAACAAGTATAAATCCTATGTGCATATTTGATGAAGCCAAATTAACAATTCATTTTGCTTTGTTTTGTTTTTGTTATGTAATTTATGCATCCATTTTATTTTGGTTTGTTATGCTGAATTTCTCTCAATTACTCTGTTTATACTTTTACTTAGATTGAAAGGTATAGAAATTAAAACAATGAAGTTCGTCGTCCTTATTGAATGAGCGAGAGCCAATCCTGGATTGTGACATAATTACCGTTAGAATGTTTAGAGCTTGGCCGGCGTCAGAAAATTAATGAGGAATTAAAAACAAGCGTGTTTCCAATAGAAAGGGATAAAGAATACTTCTTTTGTAGGGACTGGGCAAACTTTTAGAGTTCATATGATGCCTTTGAGCCTCAGACCCCCAGCATGCCTATGACTATTTTGGAGGTTGTGCATGTATGGACATAATTACCGTTAGAATGTTTAGAGCTTGGCCGGCGTCAGAAAATTAATGAGGAATTAAAAACAAGCGTGTTTCCAACTACATAAATACTTAAAGAAAGCTAAATATAGAATATCATTGAATATAGTATTGCTATAGATGATCAAAATGTTATCTAATGCATAATAACATATATTGATTTGGTGGTTTGTATATTTGTTAATGTACATACTATATGCAACTATACTTCTATCTCAGGAAATGTTCAACTTACTCTTCGCAAATGAAATGATTCATTTTACCATTTTGTTGAAAAACACTTCTTGTAATTTTTGTTGTATGTATGTATATATTTTTCAGGAAGTCCAACCGGTAGAATAACAACAGGCGAAATAGATTCAGATTCAACCATTTATCTTATCATGTTCAATGTTCACGTGTATGCCATTTCATAGGCTTTTAAATGTATCTCTACGGAGTAACGTAGTTCATAATCCTGGTTACTTCTCTCTCGGGTAAAATGAAACAAAAAAAAACTTTAGAGATAAAGTCCGAAGACTTTTCAGAAGAAGTCTTCCATCGTTTTCACGTAATCGAGAAAATATGAGGTCACGCTACTTCATGAATAGCTGGTGAAATTCTGGCGAAACACTCATAACCATAAGGTCCATTTTGTTGCCTGGTTTCATTAGTATGCAAGTATGGGGATCAAAAAAAAATATTTCGTAACACAGAACACCTACAAAACATGTCGAGTAAACAGGAGAGAAGCCATGCCTAGGAAAAATATTTGTTCAAAGGCAATTAATTATGAATGTGTTGAATTTAGATATTCCAGTCTAAAGTCACAACGTTTTTATATTTCGTGAATTCCGGCTGTATTCGTTCAAAACAAAACTATTTCAGGAGGATACTTTGGCTAACGATGTCATTTAATCAAATAGCATTAATAGTTAGCCCTATAGTCTTTAAACTTTGCTCAATCTATCTATCTAAAACTTGATTGGATAAGCACATACGCAACAAGTATGTACGGGGTCCCAAGTAATGAGAGTTGTAGATATAAAATTCATAAATGAACATAGGAATATCGTATACACTAGTGTTCGTGTGAAACGGCTTGCTGCTATGTTACATGTTGCATATGTCATTTGAATTTGTAGAAAGTGCACCATATATACATATGTATATTGTACATTAATATTCATATTAGTTTCAAAAGAGTGATCGTCTGCTGAAATTTACGGAAACAAATGATCCAGAACTATAATATTTCATTGAATACACATATCGCCGAAAAATAAGCCAACTTGAAAAAAATTTAATTACATACAATGTGATCACACCAAATAAATGCACGATGATGCAACAACATATCCGTTAATGCTAAACATAAACTATATCACGTTACGTTGTTATACAAGCAAATTTGTACAAAACCTAGCATAATATTCCCTTCTCTCATAATTAATCAGTCTGACCAGCTTGATTCGTTCACATAAAATAGAATAGACTCTAAACAAAAAACCTATATACACGTGACGCGTATACTCAAACTCTAGAAAAATATGTAGATGCTTTTAACGGTGAGTGAAGTCTGTGGCGACGGTAGCCATAAAAAGAAAATTCTGTCCAAACACGCATACAACACCAACCACTATGACACTTTCTGGCTTACAAGTGGGGAAAAGATCGATGAGACATTGCTTAATGGTGCGTGATAATGACAATAAACTTTTACAACCAGGAACCGTATGTTCCGTTAAACCATTGAGTTTTCTAAGGATTTCGTTTTATTCAGAGCTTTTTCGCAGTTAGGTTTTCACGACAGGAAAACCTGAAGAATGACTGAATATGATTAATGTTTGCTTGAGATTTTTGCTTGAATGAGAGACAATTTACATACTATACGTGACTTCAAAATCCCCAAAATATTGCTCATGATATGCACAATATTATTTCATAGAGCCAGTGAAAGTTGATATGTCGCCTAGGAAATGCGTACAGTATCATTTCTTTGTCTGTCTTGTTATAGGTCATAGACACAATAGTACATTTGAAACTTGATTCGTGCTCTCAGAAATGATGCTAAGTTCTTGGCTGGTTTTAGTTTAAAATGTACAGTAAAAAATGGATTTCCCGAAGTATTTTGCTTACTGATGCTAGCAGTTGTAAATTGTAAACAAACTGAGGCAACCTCTCAAAAGGAGACTTTCAAATTAAATTGTCTACCTTATCAAGAAACGTTAAAATGCGTGGTCTAAACAAGTTGTGCTTGAATAATAGATTCGGCCCTTATACTGTATCTTGCTTTAACAAAATGCTGTAACTTTAACAAAAATGTTGCTTTATGGATGGATACACTGTTGAGTTGACTGCTTCAATGTTTTTGGAGAACTCTTCAAACTGTTTAATTAAGATGTAAGTGACTATGCTAAAAAAATATTGTAAAAAGTAGTAAAGTACATGAGAAATAGTTGCGGAGGAGGAATACTGTCTCTTGGTATGCAAACTGACTACAATTTGGGATTTTGTGCCCGTGGAAATCCAGAAACTTGGTCCACTTTCTTAATTTAAATGCTAAATGAAGACAAGTGGCAATTCTGGGCCATGTTTTTGAACTTTTTTTTTTAGCTAACTTCTTTTCATGGTCTGACAATTCAAGACACTACAACTTTTAAAAAAATACTGCGAAAGAGAGTAAATGAAGACCACGTTATTATATCATTTTAAAACCTTGTTAGAAGGCCAACAACCCATTTGTTGTGCAAAAGCCATCGCGGTTCAGTGATTTATGTAGTGAAATTCGTTTCTATTTTGCGTTTGCAATGCATGGATACAAATGTTTTATGCAATCAACTGCCTGCCTTTTGGTTTTTCTGTATTTTCTTTCCATATCTCATGAGGAGTAGGTGGCATCTTTAGGTAATTTAGCTTAAAATTACTGGTCTGGAAAAGATTGAGTCTCATTAGAGAGCTAACAATGTTACCGTACGTTGGTTCCGTTGAATTGAAAAACATTGGAACTCGTTGTGTATTTTCAGTTCATGTTTCTTCTTTCCACTACAGCAAGCAATTGATACTTTGCTCACTGTCTGTATAAAATTGCCCTATATTCGAGAATCGCTCAATGGAAATACCTTCTGATGCATATTGCATAATATAAAAATATAAAATTGAGAATATGGTAATACTGGTGTCTGGTCATTTTGGATCTTCTACTGTACCTACTTGTAGTAGAATGTTTGTGGTCCCATGAATGGCATATTTGGAACTCGCATCCTAAAACTAACCTAAAAACATTAAACTGTTGTGGTCAAAGGTTTGTTGATGGGATTACTTTATGTTTTCAACTCCTCCCATTATGATCCTGCCTCAAAAACTTTCGTCTTTCTCAAACAAGTGAAAAGAAATTTGCTGCTCTTATCTACGAGCTGTCTGAAATTTTGCCAATTTTAAGTGTACCCAGCGTGCTCTCTTTTCCGACTAAAGCCATTAAGCTCCTCAGCGGGATAACCTTGATTTGTCATTGCATTAATGCCTGTTCCATTTTTTGGCGAAATATGAGAGTTAAAATCGTTGTCCAATACTATTTTTCATGTAGTTGTAGTATGTGCGTAGTAAATATCAATTTGAAACGGTGTTCGCGTGCAACAAGTTCCCATTATGCTAACACGAAAACACGTAAACGTCAAATATTTACCCGAATTACATAATATCTAGGAGCGTATACGAAAAATAAACAAAGTTGCGTTCATAGAAAGTTACTTTCTATTCATTGTTTACTCTTTCCAGCTCGTTGGAGATAATCTGGGTTTTAATAACTCTTAACTCGAAGTACTTGACGACATGAATGGATGGCAAGATAATAGGTTTTACGACTAAATTTGCAGACTTTAGCTAAACTTAGCGTGGAGATGAATGTACTTGTAAAATTGGTTAGTTCCATGCACTATTTAGGAGCGCTCATCACATCAGTGTCATCAAGAAGCATGCTACGAATAATGCTCCCTACAGACGTCTTCATCTCGAGTTTCATACAACTTTTCTGATCTTTACGCAATTAAGTTTGGATACGGTAATGTCACGCTCGGATTTTGGAGTCGCGCGTGGGCAGCACTAAAATGAGATATGAGCAATTCACGGGATTACTGGAGTTTCTACCGCAAACCTAGCCATGAACCAGGAAGTTTTTTTTCGTGCTGTCGCATCATCGGAATGAGTTTTTGAAAAGCTTTCATTCAAGTGGTATTCAAGATTATGTGTTTGTGGAAACATCCGAATTCAGACGAGAGTTTTGCTATCTCCTGGAAACAGTTGTCATTTTTAGTCAAAATGTATTTACAAGTATGTAATTAGTGGGAGATAAAATTGGTTTGCGTTGAGTACGTATGTGTTGTAGGACATGGACACAGACGGAGTTGTTCTCAAATGTGTGTCATCTTGGTAGTATTTTCACAATGTAAACACTCGTTACAGGAGACGATTGAGACATTTGGTCTATTTATAAAGAACTAAAGCGGGTTCTGACTCGTGAAAACTATCGTAAACAGTGATACGATGAGTTGTACTAATTACTTAGCATTAAGGCAGTGGTAATAAAAGATTGTAGGTTACATTAATATCTATTATTATATGTACATGTGTGTATTCTATACGGTTATTATAGGTTTTTAGATGGAGGGCGTAGATTTTTGCTTGTGTTTCAGTTGTAAACTGCCAGTTGCAAGCTTTTCACGCAAATGGGTCCTAAATAAGCTTATATGATTCGTAAACCGATGAAAATGAGCATAGTACACTGCATATTAATTGAGTTTCATACAAATTGACAACAATAACACAGCATATATATTTATGGCATCGTTTCACTACAATTTTCACAACCACAACTCACACCGTTTTTATTTGCAGAAATAGTTCCGACCATGAATTTAATGGCTTTATAGTTGTCTGTCAACAGTATTCATCAGTTACAAACCCTAGTTCATTTCTAATCTGAAATTTGACGACCAGTTCTATCACAGTTGATATAGTAAGTTTTTTGTTTGCATGGGTTGGAATACGAAATAATGGCCGCTAGAGGGTGCGTGGCGTTGAGAATTGCTGTTTTGGGTCCCGCTTCCAAACAGTATTGTTATATAACCACATAGTCCATTGCCCAAATATGAGTCGAAAACGCTTGGTTTACTTTACGTATTCATGAAGTTATCACTCTCGCTGTGTCGCAACATGATAAACTTGATTCGCTTTATTGCATAATAACCTATGATCTGGTGACTGGTACATAGATTGTCATTCGAGAACACCCACTTTCGAACAACGGATCTGCAATCCCCATGCAAATTTGTGTGTAGGATTAAGACACTTTCACTGATGATTTTGTCCCAGGGGTACCAATTTCCATGTCATATTACACCTTATTACAATCTACATCTGCAATTGGTATACGACGCAAAAGTCGTTATGCAGCTTTCAGTTTTTTTCTTACCAGTAAACAAGTTTGCCACGCCAGTCAGCAGCAGTCTAAGTGTATATGAGTCCCATTGTTAATTGCGAGAGCGACTTTCTCCCGAAACATAGTGCTCATTGAAATTCGTTTCATTCTACAACGGCACTATTAATATCGAATACGTTAAAATATATTATTGTCATTGTCAGTTTGGAATCGATGTAGCTAGATAAAGCCCTGATAAAATGTCAAAACTGACACTTTGAAAATAATGAAAGTATTGTTTAATCAAATTAGGAGAGAAAATATGATTATTCGTTTGTTTTCGGCGAATATTTTCATGACCGTGCAGTTGTCATTATCAGTTTAGAACCTTTTCCCGTCCAATTTCATGGATTTCACTCAATCCAATATCATCGAGTGAAAAGGTTTGTTCGACCCTTTTAGATGAACAGACGAAATCTCCATTCAAAATCCTCTGGGAAATAAGCGGTAGGAAACTGTAAAATTGATTTTGAACGCTATACCAGCACAATCAGCGTTTTATCAAGAACCGATAATTATGTGTAGCCTGACTGTGCCGAGAGTTTGGTATATGTTAAGATATGACGAAAGAGCAATATTAGTAATTGAATAGATTCTTAAGGCCAAACTCTTTTAACAGTTTCGACAGTAGTAGTTTATCAAACGTTCGTGCTTGTTTGGACTTGTTGATGTTTCTTGCATTCACAGAATCCAATGTCATTATTGCAAACACATTTTGACACAAGCAATCCCACGTAGGACAGAAAAAAAATTGGAAAACACAGCAGCATAAAAAAATAATATTTCAGCAAAATTCTGTGTTAGTGAATAAGAAAAAGTAAGAAGTAAAAAGAATTCAATGCCATTTCCAGCGACCTTTCCATTACACATTACAATCGAATACACCAGCAAACTGAATCTATTACCGATAATTGTCTGCAGTTTTTTTTAAAAACTCGACGTGTAACCGAGGCCATTTATCACAAACCAACATACAAAATTTGTCTGAATTCATTTTTCTCAATAGATAGACCCGTGAAGAATGAGTTCACAACTTGTTATTCAGCTTAGTAACATTATAGTAGGCCATAAACGTCCTATTGTTGATCTATTACGTTTCATACAATACCAAACCTACAGCTCTCTGACTGACAAAACATCGTTTTAAAGTCGATTAGAGCTGAATTCATGTTTTTCTTACATTACGTGTGAATGTGAATGCTCATTATTGCTTAAATACAGAAAACTCACGCGACACTAAATTTAGTATTCGTCTCAAGGTTCAAAATAACTGGTTATATTAATGAAATGTGTTATACATTAGTTTCGGTTGGCATTTATTATTGAAATTTGTTAAGCGTTACAATCTACAAGAAAAACATAAATGATGAGTTTAGAAACAACATGACTTTTATTTGGATCTGCTCCGAATACAAAACAGAACGTACTTGTTTGTTAGCAACTTGTTTCCTCTGAGAAAGTAAATAAAAACGTGGCTGCTAATAGCTAGTATTTTTTGTCGTTTAAAAAAGTAATTTTTTATCGGTGACAGGAGCACAAAAACCAGAATGCTACTTGCTTTTCAGCAATATAAAATCTTTTAGGAAACAAAAAGACTTTTGTAACACGCATAGATCATAGAAACATTCATCATTTAGATTTAGTAAACCCTTACAAGAATGAAGAATAAATGTGGCTTCTGGGCAATTGATTTTGAAATACAGCAAGATTAGGCTGCAGAGTCTGCACTCTCGGTTAATCAAGCAACGTAAAAAGGCCTTAATACTCATAATGACTAGATCAAAAAACAAGGATTCCAGGATAAAACAAAAAAATACCATTTAAAAAAGTTGCAACAGGTTAGCAGCACTTATTAATAAAGGATTTAATGTTCCAGTTTGAAAACATGTTAGGGTTAGGAAGGAACCATATTGGTAATAATAATAAAGTAATAAAACAAACTTTGTTTTTATAACAATTGGGAGGAATACACCAGCTTATTATGAGCTAAATTATGAAACAAACTACTTTAATTTTTATTGCATAAAGTTACTACTTTATACTATTTTAACTATTTAATCTATTTTTTTATTAGCAGTCCATTTCAAGTAAGCATACTAAAGCCTCTTAGCTTGTATGCAAAAAAGGATATAGATTTTGCACTAATGGAGATGGAGATCTTCTGAACAGCAATCTATTGTGCGATCTTGTAGTCGTGTCACCGCGTGCGTAGCCGATTTCCCCCTAGCCTGCCAGTATGCCATGTTACGAGTTTTTGCACAGCGACGTGTTAGTACTTGGCCGCGGTACCATGGCTAAAAAACTGTTCAATAAACCTGTCTTGTCCATAGTCGAGAAACTCGATTTTAACATATATTTTGCTATTGTACCTTTAAGCTTATTGCATGCAGTAACTCTGTCCAATTTGAGTAATACTCCTCTTTGTTTTCGAGTCAAGAAGTAGCAAAACTTTTGTTTCAGGACTGACAAACGTCAAATACAAACAAAACAATTTTGGTACGCATCGTGCGAGAAAATCGGTTAGTGTTTCGAATCTGAGTA
>JAAXOA010002415.1:0-13272 GCA_036561885.1 Salina celebensis | reverse complement strand
TTTTCTGCCTTTAAGGCCAAATTGAAGAAATACATGCTCGATTGTAATTAGCAGTTCTACTGTTTATGTTTATGTAAATCCTTCACTTAATTTTAGCATTAATGATGTAACATCTTAACTCTAAGTAATTCATTATGCTGTAACATTTGACGAAGAATTCTTTTGAATAAAGTCTTATCAATTGATTATATAGGATAAACGGGCAGTTTTAAATTTGTCTTTGGATTTGAGACTTTTTTTTTACGTATTCAGGCAGTTAATGCAAAACGCGAAGTCAAAAATATGCAAAGGATGTGCCAAGTTTTCGGGACACTTGGACACAGAGGTAATTATGGTTATTTGTTCAATCGTCAACAAAATAGCTTTGTGTAATACACTAAAAGAATTATGCTTTTTAAAAAGAAATTAAATAGGTTGAACCCACTTACCTGAAAATGTGCTTTAAATCCTGGAACACTCCTTCTCTTTCACCAAACACTATTCACCTAAAACTTTCCCCGGTACGTATATTACGTAAACCGTAAAAGTCAGCAATAACAAAACCACCGTATAAATTGTGTTGTGCAATTGAAAGCAACAGATTTGAGCAAATAAAAAGACGTAATCTTTTCTTCATACACAGTTTATATTTATTTGAGTAATATTTTCCACTTGGCAAGGTTTCACGGTTATTTTTTTTCCTTGAAGAAAACACTTTAAACTATCAAATAATAAGACACTCTATAATATGGAGCATACTGTTTGTGCTGGCTGGTTTGTTGCGTTTTTTCGCAAAAATTTGTGAATTTAAAAAATTAACCAGAAAATAATATTCCTTGTGTGGACAAACATAAAAGGCACACTGACTTATTGCTACCAGGTAAATAATATTCGCTAGCGACTCCCCAATGCTTTCTGGCTGTTGGCAGGAGAAAGAGAAAGTTTTTGTGCTACTTCAGCAATGGCTGCTCCCATAGTGATAAAAAAAATCCGATATAAAACTTGTTTTTTATAGGGGAAATGTTCGTGCTATATGCTTCCCTCCCTGGCAATAAATTGTACAGCTGATATGGGCAGGTTTTTGCATACAACTTTCACCCGAAATAAGAATATTTCTGGAGGGAAGAAATATCGATCATTTTTAAATTCAGAATTTTAAACTATGACGAAAATAATACAAAAGATATGCAGTGATCTGATTTCAACAGAAACTGTCAACAGTTAAAACAATTAATTATTACGATTTGAATATTTAAAAAATTGTATAAAGTTCTAAATATGCGAAGAAAGATATTCTCTAGGCCATTTAGGTCAAGTTAAGACAGTCTATTTAAATGAAGGACGGATTACCGCGCTGGATAGTTGTAAATTTTGTTACTTATCAAGAGTATTGTGCAGTTTGGAATTAATGTAGCAAAATTATCAAATGAACCAATCCTTGTGTCAATCGATGTGATTTGGAAAACATCACAAATTATGGAGCTAGATCACCTCTTTTATTTCATAAGGAGTTTTTTTTAGAGTAAAATCATAAATTAGTTGCATTAATTGGTGCTTATATTTAAGAAATAAACTTTTTAGTTTGATTGCTCACGTATTCATTAATTTTCTGAGGAAATATTTACGTATGTTTGAAAGACCATTCAACAAAATATGAACAGTAAAGAAGAAGAAAAAATTATCCAAATACTTATTGCTTCGTTAGTAAAAAAATCTTAACTAATATCGTAATGTTAACAATTTTGTTATTTTCAAGTCTTACACGCGCTTTTGCACTGTTACACAAATAACTTAGCACAGTATAACACCAAAAACAGGTATCACATTCTTTTCTTAGTAATTGTTAGTCATATCAGTACAGGATTTACATAAAAAATTGAGATTATAACGTAAACAACATGGTCTGTAATTAGCAAATGTGTAATGCACTCAATGAATGCGCAATATCTTATCAAGTATTTGCAGGCAAATCTGCTTTAAAGAAATTAAAACATTTTATGAGAAAGTGTTATGAGTAAATAACATTCCTGTCAAGCTTGTCTTAAGACACTTTCTCCCAAGCCATTTGAAATTCTATCCCAAAAGCTACAATATTATAGAATTTTTCTAGGAGATACCAGTGATAACATTGTGCTTTCAACAAGAATGAAACTTTTTTTATGCGTATCTATTACATAATATCTTGAAATTTTTAGGTAACATACAGTAAGTATTTTCTTTCCTTTCCACCGCAATACGAACCCATGGCATTTACTTGAGTAAGTTGACAGCTGCCTCGTTGGCTTTTTCAATCCGTAACGTGTTCTCTTCAGCCTGACGAGAAAGTACAAAGATGAATTGATAAATGCAATGCAGAGTATGCAGTATACAAACGAATACAACTGAAAAGTTGTCATCTTACCTTTCGATTAATACGATCCAGCTGATCATTTTGATTATTTATTTCATTGCCCATGTCAACAGCCATGTTCCGCAAGTTGCCAACCATGTTTGAGACTTCCTCCATGTTTCCCTCCATCTCGTCTTCTTCAGCGTTATTCGTGTACCTAAATGATAAACCCGTCTTTTAAGTATGGAAAATTGGCATGAAGTACTGTGTTACCAGCGCTTCACTCCGTGACTCGTCCCTGAGGTTAATTTGTATACCAATAAGTTTGCAATCGTATTTATAATACTAGACGGATGTTATGCTTTAATCGGTTGAAGGAATCGAAATGCCCATGGAACACACCGACTTATTCCAATTAAGTGTGTGGACGAGCTAGATAGCATGGCCCTGGTTGTGCACTATATAAATCATACTAATCTAGCTGTGATCTTACTTCGATATGAAGCCACCATAGGTCGGCACTCCTTCGTTTGACAGCTCAGGTCGGCGCTCTCCACCGCCCTTCTTCCCGTCTTCGGTATTCTTAAATGCTTCCGACGCCGGAGCTCTTAAAATGCAACCAGGGACAGGAATGAGTCATATTTAAAATAAAATTGATTAATATGGGAAATGGTAGAAGTGCAGAAGAGTAATATTTTCGTACTTTTTAGTGCACGGCACACAGAGACCCCAACAACACGCGTTCATTCCTTGCAAAGCTTGTTCGGCTTCCACCATGTCTTCATAAATATCCCGCAGACCTTTTTCAATGTTGTCTAACTGCTCCCCTTGATCGTCCAGGGCCACTAAAGTTTTAATTCCAGCTTCTTTTGCTTCTTCACAGAGATTCTTCATACGTCGGGTACTATTCAGTGACTACATAACCAATTTTTTTTAGTAAATCAGTAATCCAAGGTTATAGAGTTAGTTAATCACCTCGTCCGTAACGCGGTTAATGTTCATCTGAAGTTCCTCCGCCTCCGAGCGAGGGACCTGAGGCTCCTCCTCTTCAACTGGTGGTGGCTTTGGCATTTTTACCTTGACTTTCAGCACTAAAAATAATTAAACTCGTATTACACATTTGATATAGTCAGAAAGAGCATACAATTTCCAGTGGAAAATCACTTTTGTCCGGCATACTTTTAATCTGTCCACTGGTCAACACAAAAATACTAATTTCCATGCCAAAATGGGCAAAAACATGAAAATACTGTTGAAGTAAGTCAATCAAATGAGTTTAATATGTACTGAGATGAGATATTATGAGTGTGAATTTGAACCAAAATGACATATTTGTTGATCTTTCACCATTTTGAACATCTATTTTTGTCCATTGCTCAAGGTAAAAAGAATAAAACGTGGACAGAATTGAAGCTCTGGAAATAATGTGAAGTCAAGAATGTACGGAGAGACAGATGCAAGGTGCTTGCCAAGTTTCCGCAAAATTTATGCACCGAGCAAATTTTACTTGTTAATTCAGTTTCTAAAGCTTAAAATAATCCATTTAAAAATAGTCAGGATAATTTTCTATTACCGAGAAGAAAGTTGTTGTTGGTGATACAGTCGTTTGAACGCACTCCTCACACTTTAACAACTCTTTCACGAAATTCTATTCACCCAAAACTTTTTCCAGTATGCAATTTACTTTTAAAAAGTCACTACCTACGCATTTCAATAAAATTATGTTGTGCAAGAAATTTGAGCAAAATAGGACGTAAATTTTTTCTTCATACGCTGGTTATTTTATTTGAAATAATACTTTCCACTTCACAGTTATTTATATTTATATTGCTGCAGAAATCACTTTTATCTAGTAAAAAATAGGAGGCTCTAAAAATGGAGATTTGAATTGTGCTCGTTGTTTGGGAAATTTACCGTTTTGCAAAACCGCAAAATGTCTGAACTGTTTAAACATAAAAGGCACACTGTCCTATTGCTATCAGGTAAATAAAATTTTTCTCCGCAATGTAGTTCTCCTTGTTGGCAGGAAGTTGAAAAGTTTCGGTGCAAATCTAGCGATAGCCACTGCCGCAGTGAAAAAAAAAATCCACCATAAAACAGGAAGTAGGTTTTGCTTTCTCCCTGAAAAAAAGTGTACAGCTGACGCAGTCCAATTTCGAGCCGTACTTGGTGTGCAATGCAGTAGGAACTTATAAAATAGTTGTGGAAAGTTTTGGTGATTTTGTGTAGAATTATTTAGTTTGAATTTAGGGTTCTGTATTAGGTTGTGTTTCGGAAAAAGCAATGTAGAAAGTTCCCAATGATATGTAAATTTCCGGTTTAAGATCCCTTCAAGTGGAATCCTGCAAATCATGAAATATTGTCACATACGCTGTTAGGGTTCATTTTTCTTCTGGGGGAACGTCAAGTTTCATATCGTAAATCAGATGCTGAAGTTCCCGAAATTAATTTAAGCTTACGGATTAAAACAATTAAGAGCGCAAGCAAAAGTTATTCAAGCTCATGGCCTAAGTAACCGGTCTGGCATCAGTAGAAACAATCTTAATGCAACTGATAAGTTTCAGGAAACTTTTCATCAAGCTAGTTTCGTTTTGTTTGAGTTCAAAACCGTGATAAACAAACAGAATACCTGAAAATTCTATGCTGGAGAAACTTCCCAAAAGATAAAAAGCCAGTAAAAACACAATTTGGAAACAATACTAAGTTTATTTTAACCCATCACTGGTCTAATCCAACTACTCTAAAAAAAGTTCAAAATAATAATCCTCGATCCACCTCTTTACCTTTTCTTGGTATCCTTAAGCAAGTTGGAGCTGAAGCAACCCAGATTTTTTCCAAACTAGTGCTTATGAAAGACTATTTAATAAAATTAATACCAGAAAAAATTAAGATCAAACTGCCAAGAAAATCTTATTGCTTCATTACTGAAAACTTGACTAGCAACGCTATGTTTCCACATTAACTTAATCAATATCATGTAACATGTCAATATCATGCATATATAAGATCCTTTCAAGACGAATTCATACAACAACTTAACGTCCAAACTCATTTACACTTTCCCCATTACAAACGCTAATCTAGAGAAATATTCCTCCTTTGTAGCAATAGTTAACGGTATACTATTGCGACACAAAATTTGTTTATTTAATTTGTTTGCTCCACCAAAACAAAAGCTGCTATTTAAAACTCAACACATTTTGGTCTACATACCTTGTGCAAATTAACGTTAAACAGAAGCCGTCTGTATTGTAAATGTCAACAAAGTACAACACCAAAACATATATATCACATAGTTTTCTTCTGTTAACTTCATCCTTATTAGCTACATGTAAAACAACCTGGTTTCCATTTGACCAAATGCACTCGATTTCCCAACTTAAACCATCAGCTAAAGTTAAAAGTGACTGAATACAAAGACAACAACAGTTTACTTCGTTTCATCATGTCATTTCTATAATGGAGCATTCAAAGTTCAACTTGAAGTTTCTTAACACAGTTCCATAGCCTATAGTCGTATTGCAAAAAGGCTATATATTTATAAAGCTAATGAACTAATGGTTTTCTTTAAGAAAGTTTACTACAGCCAAATTTATCAATATATTTTTACGCCGCCAAAATTTAAATTAATTCAAGTATTTTCCGTCTCTTACAAATTTCACTGATAATATTTTTTCGTTGACTTGATTGGTTGCGGAAAGTTTATCCTTGATTGCACAACGTTTTTTGTTTCTTAATACAGTTCTACAGGTAAATCTATTTTAGGGTGAATTTACTTTAGTAATACCATTCTTGTCAAGTTTCTTATTTTTTCATTTTTCTCTTGTTCCTTTTTTGTTAATAAATTTTTGTAAGCATTGATATTTTGGTTGTTTTTGCACAGTAGCTGATAACATTGATAATGATGGTATTCCAATAAGAATAGTATTTTTCTTTCTATATAGCTGTAGGATTATATCTGGTAATAATATGAGTTGTTTTTCCCATCCAGCGGAAAAAAAATATCATCCAAAAAAGATTTACTTGAGGAGCTTGTTGGCTTGCTCGTTTGCTTTGGTCAATCGTTCAGAGTTTTCTTCAGCCTGAGGGAAAAAAACAAAAGAAAATGTAACACACACTGTGCTAAATAATAACAACGTGATATGCAAATCTCAAGGTTTACCATCATATTGATACGGTCGAGCTGACTGTTTTGATTATTTATTTCGGAGCCCATGTCAATAGCCATGTTACGCAAGTTGCCAATCATGTTTGACACTTCTTCCATGTTTCCCTCCATTTCGTCTTCCTCAGCGTTGTTTGTGTATCTGTACGAATTAATATCCATAGTAAATTATTCAAATTTGTGAGAACAAAGCCGGAAAGAATTATGTAGATTTATGAGGTTGGGGTTTTACTTGGAAATGAAGCCTCCGTAGGTTGGCACTCCTTCGTTGGAAAGTTCAGGTCGTCGCTCTCCACCACCCTTCCTGCCATCTTCATTCAATTTGAACGCTTCCGACTCTGGTGCTCTATTTACAAATTCAAACGAAATTTAGTAAATATTCAGGGAAATACGAAGTGTATTTATATTTTAACGTCATATAATGAAAATTTTTGAATATAGTTCACACGAATTATGTAATAAATCACGAAATAATGTCATACTTTTTAGTACATGACACGCAAAGACCCCAGCAACATGCATTCATTCCTTGCAACGCTTGTTCGGCTTCCACCATATCCTCATAAATATCCCTAAGACCTTTTTCAATGTTATCCAACTGCTCCCCCTGGTCGTCTAGGGCAACCAGAGTTTTAATACCGGCTTCTTTTGCTTCTTCACAAAGATTCTTCATACGTCGTGTACTATTCAGCGACTACAACGCAAAATTCGTTAATTCAATCGGCGTCCAAATTATAATTAAGTTAGAAAATTAAATCTTGTACTGTTTCAATTACCTCGTCAGTAACACGGTTAATACTCATTTGAAGCTCCTCCGCCTCAGAGCGAGGCTGTGGAGGCTCTTCCTCAACTGGTGGTGGCTTAGGCATTTTCTCTCTTAACTTTCACAACGAAAAAAAAAACTTCACTCCGGCTGTAATCTGGTTTGCAAAAGTATAAAAATGTACTCAACTCAATCGAGCAAAAAATGCAATGGACATGGCAACTTTCCATAAAAGTTATACAAAAGTAATCCTGTTTGTTAATTCAATTGTAGAACAAACAGCTTAATTGAAATAACTCAAAAATTACTTCCACGCCATTCACAAGAATGGTCGGCATGATTTAAATATTTTAGGCATGTACTTACCTTATTATTCTACCCAAAATCCTAAAGTTGCTACTTTGTTTTTTCCAAATACTGTTTTTAACTTTCACCTAGACTATTTTATCTAAATCTTGAAAGGCAGTATCTGAGCCTCTCTCTAACTTATGTTTTTTGTGCAATTGAAAGCAACAGATTTGAGCTCAAAAAGACGTACTTTTTTTATACACGGTTTATATTTATTTGAGTAATACTTTTCCACTTGAGTTTTCACTGTTATTTGCTTGTTGTTGTAGAAACAGTTCAAACACTGAAACTATGGAATAAATAAGACACTCTAAAAGACGAACTTATTGTTGTGCTGGCTGGTTACTTGTTGAATTATTTGTGAGTTGCTTTAAAACTAAAACAAAAAATTTTGCAATGACAAATAAAAAAGGCACAATGTCTTATTGCTAGCAGGTAAATGAAACTTGTATTTCCCCAAATTTTCTTTGGCTTGACGTCGGAACACTTTTTGTGCTTGTATTGAAATGGCAGCCGTCTGGATACAAATCCATTAAAAAACCTGGCTTTAATACTTTAAAATATCCAGGATAAATTTCACTTGTAAATTTTTTTGTCTGGCTGAGCAATAGACAAAATATTGAATGAAGAACGATACTTATCTTTGTATATTTTGCAAGAAAAGAAGAAAAGAATGATTATCTGTTAGTGTGTTATATGATTAGTGAAATAAAAAATAAAAGAAGAGAATACTGTGTTTTGTTGCGACGTCGACAGGATATTAGGAATAAGGAGGACGTATAAGGAGAATTAAAATAGGTTGAGATATCAGAAGAGGGGCTTGTCCACTGGTGAAAGCTAGCCAAGGTTGCGTATTTCCAAGAGAAATCCAAGGACAGGGTAGTGCAATGTTAAGGAGGAAAAGGTGGGTTATATAGGAGGGAAACGAGCCAAGAGTTATAGTTATAGAGGATGTAAGGTGAGTCTACGTTTTTGGTGGGATAGGAAATCTCTGGATGAACTGGAGTGACTGGAAAAACGAAGCGTTGGGAGTCGGGAGAAAAGTGTGGTATATGTGCCGTTTGGGTACAAAGCGTCGGGACGGTTCTAGGAACAGAGCTGGAAAATATTTGTCATAAAAATGTCATAAACTCCTTTCAATATAAATGCTGATTAAATTGGCTAATAGAACACAGAACACAATACTTTTCCTAACTCAGCTATTAAAATTTGTCATAAAACTTTGTCATAAAAATAAATTTAAACACGACAAGTATTTCCTTTCAAATTAAATGTTATTCAGTTCGAGGATTTACCCCAGTAAACTTAATTAAATTTTGGCATGACTGAAAATTTTAAAATTTAATGGTTATTTGCTTGCGGGAAGGAATTTAGCGTGTATTTTACCATGTATAATATCACAAAGATGATGACTCAATTATTTTGACAAGGAGCATAGAACCGAAATTCCCACAGAGTGAAAATCATTGATCCTAGTTTCTCTCCGTTGTTTCCCCTCTCCGCTCGCCGTCCGCCGAACAGAAAAAAAACTCGAAACAGCCCATAAGAAGCACAGTGTTAAGTCTAGTTTATAGCGTGTCTGCTCGCATAGTCAGTGGGAACTAAAAGTGAACAGAGTTCACTTGGTGAAAGCATGAGACATCCAAGAGGAATTTTCCACTGCAGTATTTGCAATGCCTACACACACCCAGAAAAAAACTGTCCGAACTTCATAACGAGAAGGGGAACAACGAAAATGTGCGAACGGACGGGATAAAATAAACTACCAATATGCGATATATCAACAAAATCTATATAGGATTACAAGCTGTAGCCACCATGCATAAGTCTACACAGGTAGAATTGGCTAAGCCTGTGTTACCAGCTTACAAGGGAAATCCTCTAATAGGTTTAAGAGAAAGCTGAGGATTGCTACTCAAGACTAATCTTGCCAACATTGATACTACTCGGCGTGTACTTATCCAGGTTTTTTTGGTAAGACAGCTATTGAAAACGATAAAGCTAGTTTTATCACGAAACTCTTGAGAGTTTTATAGTGAAACACAGGAAAATCCCGGAGAACAATGGGGGAGCAGTGCCAGGAAAAGAGAAACATGCATGAAATATAAATCCCGACTTGTTACATGTTTTATTGTGCCTGTCTGTTTGCACTTTCGTTCAATTTAGAGTTTATGCTTGAGAGAGTTGTTACGTCAGAGGACATTTTTATTCTGGAGCTAGAAGTGGCAGACTCATTGGGAACATTTTTATATATACGAGAAAATTCATGTTTTGTACGGGATTTACTCGCAACAGAAATTGGTACGTCGGTATTTTTTTGGGGGGAATGAAATACAACTAGGTACAAATGAAATTAAACTGGGGGCATAATACATTGCAGAGAGCCAATTTGGAAGGTGTGTAGATACATAACTACTGAATGTCAATACAAACTCGTGATGTTATGTATGAAAATTTGCTAATGAAAGCATTTATTGAAATTATCCCGATGATATGTAGCTATAGAAAGGATGGAGGACAGACAGAGATTTCTGTCTAGACTTTATACTCAAATAGTGTAAAAGGTTCCATCTTTGATATTGAAAAGGAACAACTCCGCAAACAGGTTTTCGCAGTTCGGCTGGAGAAAGCGCGCATGTTTTTATACTTCTTTGTTCATACTCATTCTGTGAACAAATTATGAGTATGATTTAACATAGTTATTAATGTGAACTATGTTGTGATACATTGACAACTATATTGAAATATGTGGTTGAAAACATAATTTAACATGTTCCTACAGAATGAGTTGGTATCAAAGTGTAAAAAAGGATTAAAGAGGTTTGGGCATTTTTTCATGATATCTCATCTATTGGGATTGTGGTCGTTTCTGAACATTTATATTGAAAAATTGTGAGTAACTTACGGTTAGGTAATTATCAAGCACGAGCTGGGCACCTGGTTCTCGGCGAATTCCGACAGTTCCTGTGAATTAATAGTTCTTCGGTGATAACCCAGCATTGAGCTAGGGCTCGGTCCAGTATGTGACGGACAAATAGTACCTTTTTCACGCAATAAAAGGTTTTTAATGACGGAAATTTAATGACGGATATTGTTTTAGAGAGTAGTTATTGTTTAAGATTAGGAAGCGTTTAGTTAAGTGTTTTACCGCAGCAACAACACCGTTTCGTTGTCGCAGCAGCGTTTTAATGAGTTTTCGGTAACAAAAGTTATGCCGAGTCTTAAATTTAAATAACTTCTACTTACTCGGTCGTTTAAAGGCTAAATACATCCATACTTGTTGTAATATTCAAATCAACCAGTTTTCGGTGTTGTCAGGCCATTTTGCGAATTTGACAGTTAAGTTATGAAAGCAAGTGATCGGATAGCCTAAAGGAAAATTTTTCGCTTTAAATCAAGTTAAAAAACTAATGGCACCGGGTGAAGCGTGCATCTGTTGTGTATTTTTATGTAATGTATGATTTGCCAAGTAATGATAACTCAAAATAGATAAGACGTGATATTTTTTTTTACAAAAGACGCTAAAAATATTTTATTTGCATGAATAAAATCATAAATATGAATTCCTTTTAATCCGTAGGAAGGGCAGAGATTAGCCGGCCGTCACTACAGTAAGTACAGCATTTGGCCTCGGAATTGCTCCCAGCAGCGCTAGTTGCAGTACACTTTTGACCGCCACAGTTGACAATGTTTCCAGTGCCGTCTGTAGTACAGCACCTGTAACTATCTTCGGGTCTCTGGTTTCCTTTGGAGCCCACAACTGGGCTGTTCCCGGATTTACTCAGAAGGCTGAAATCGTAGCAGGTTGAGTTATTCGTGCATTGTTGGTTGCAGGTGAGTAAGACAGCACCTCCCAAAATGCCCGCTACAATTTGATTATCCTCGGCCAATACGCAGTCGGCGGCATTTAGAGTGATTAGGCTCCCTTCGCAGTCCGTGATGGTGGTGGCGCCACCGAGACCACGACCTGAACTTCCTGCAATAATCTGCAAAATACAATCAGAAATAAATTTTTAATCAACTGTTTTCTTGATTGGCCTGCCATACGCTCTTGAGCGGAAATAGGGACACTTATGAGATATAAGAAGGATGTATCGGTTATCCTATCAAAAACAGGACGTCAGGCGGGCCTGGTTAAATGTAGCCAATTTAACTTACCGCAGACGAGGAACACATTGCGACAAAGGCGCTAACGCAAACAATTACGAAAAATCGGGCCATTTTGACGACTTCGGCTAACAAGAGAAGAAAAACTGAATGGTTTTGAAGTTGTTGTACTGGAAGAGGACTTGCTATTGATGATATCTCCAAAACCTCCCCGGTTTTATATACGAATATTAAGGTACCCTTTTTCTCCTTTAATTAACCGCACCCCTTATATTTTAGCAGGAACCGTTGCACGACAACAAACGGGTGATCGTAGCATATTTCTTTGGATTTCTCTCAGAGTACCTTTTCAACCCTTTAAAACTTTTCCACTGCTGCCGGTCAATGGCCATTCCTAAAATCACCAGTACCCAGTAATATCTTTTGATAAAAGCGTTAACAAGAAATGTTTTGAATACCCCTTTTTGATGAGATTAATGACCAGTTGAAGTAAAATGGTTAGTAACAGTTCCGAGTGAATTTTAAATACAAAACCTGAAATGGACTTCGGAGTGAGCCTGAGGTCGTACAACTATTTACTTTTTCTAGTAGTTGTCTACGCCTATACGTTGTAATGCCTATTTGCGTCTTATAATTTGCACAATTAATTACTATGTATTTAAAAAAAAAGATATTTCCAAGGGGGTGTTTTAAGTACTTCCTATTAAGTTATTGCCCGTTATTATTTAAGGAACAAAAAGGATCAATTTTTGTTTCAAAAATCAAACACGATATAGTGAAACGTTGTTCAGCCTTTAAACAGTTGCCAACTTTGTATTTAAAATACAAGGGAAGTGGTTGTGAACGCCAATTCTCAAATGGGCTTTAATATCATCCAAACTTTTGTTAACTCAAAGAGATATTTCCTTTGTTTTTAAGGTCATTCCCAAAACTAAAAACCAGAATTACAGTTTTTCTCACAAATCCATTTATTTCTATTAAACTATTTCTGTATTTCATAAAAGTTCAGGCAAATATTACCTAAGTTAATGTCACGTATTTAGTTGGCCGGCTGAAGAAAAATTGTGTAAATGTCGATTTAATTATGCATTTAGTTTTAATTGGTAAGAATGCTCAAAATATGCTTGACTTGGATGCTATAAATCAGTGCAAATTGTACAAATTGTAAAATATTCATGTATAATCCAAGTGCAACTAAATGAAAACATAATATATTGTATCATATACCTATTTACCACCATCCTAATCCGTTTTTTTACTCTATTTGTTGGCAAGAGTTCCCTAGCCAAGTTATCCATGCTTGTTAGCCATGGAAAAGTTCAAATATGATTCTTTCCTAATTATCTATGATTAATGGCCTTAATGAATTTCAGTGTATAATATTTTTCTACGTTGAATTGAATAAACGAATGGATTAATACAATTTACTACTGCATCAAAATCTTCATTACATAAAAAATGAATTGATAAGAATATATAATACCAGTTTTCCTACTTATGATCATCTGAATGCAATAATATTAAAAATTCAAAGATGATTTTGCCATAAGACTTAATCCGTTTAGTATGTGGCACGAATTG
>JAAXOA010002414.1:0-13272 GCA_036561885.1 Salina celebensis | reverse complement strand
TTTTAGCCAGGATGATAGCTTCGATAAACAGATAGTAACTACTTTTTTACGAGTTGTAACTACTGTGCTATGTAGAAAACTTCCTCTGCGTGTACTGTGCTTAACCGATAGTAATATGTGTAAACGGCCCACGATTTTCAATGCATTGGTGATTTTATTTTCACACATAGGACGTCACAGAAAAACTTGTTCGTCGCTTCACCAATCTAAAACGTGTGTAAAAAATAGTTCGGCATAGTTATCCAGATGGCCCATTCTTTGTCCCGTTCTCAAATATTTCTAACGGTCAAAAAGAGTAGTAGTGAATCAGCGTGTTTTAGACTATTCTACCATAAAAAGTACTCAAGTTAATCTTGTTAACCGTCTTATTTTCATGCAAATCGTCTTAAAGTCACATTCCGTTCGCCGTCTTTCTCTTGTGAAGTGTGTCTGTGTCAATCAAACGGATACAATCCAATAGTCATATATTTTCATTTCTTACAAAACACTCACTGAAATACTTACTTTTACCGTTAGACTTTCTGCAGTACAATGATAAATATAAGGTTTAATTGAATGTTTGTCGTTGCCTTAAAAAAGTATATTATTCATAGTACACTTGAGTAAATCGTCCTTTCGTCTCATCTCTATTAAAACCTATCCACAGACAGGTAGCAGTCGACCATCCCACAGACCTGTCACTTCCGCTCTTGAGCTCAAAAGCTCACTACCATTTTTGAGCAGCCGTTTTTTACCGTAATAGCGTTTCATCGTACACATCCGTCGTGATGATAAAAGTGTGCAAAATACAGGTGTGCAGCACCCATAATCTTCACATTAATGAGAAAAAAAATACCGGGTGCTGTTTTTTCCTATGAAACTTGTACGCATTCTCTTATTGGATTGCTTCACACAAAAAAGAGCTCCTTCAGTTGTATCTTCTCCCATAAAGTATACTTAACAAGACAGGGAATTTAACTTCCTTTTTTCCGAAATATTCTTCATTCATTCACCGGCAAGAACCATAGTCAGCTTGATAGCCACGAGCTATGCAATACGTCTTCATACTAGAAAATATCTCTCCCAAACCTTGTTTCACTTTACTCGTCGGTACTTTACAAGTAAAAACTTCTACGATTTTAATCTTACATCACGTCTTGCAAAGTTTTCCCTTGTCTACCTGCTCATGATGTTGTTTATCAAAAATGGAAAGGAAACTACAAAGTATAATATTTTAATGTTAGCTATATAGCGGTATATAAATCCATAATAAATATGGCTTTAAACTAAAAGCTCCCTACTTACCTGCATTTTTAAATGCCATCAGGCTGCAGGTGCAATGCAACACTACCTAAAGAGCACATTTTTGTGAATCATATGCATAGTAATTCACCGTTGTACGTAATCATCCTGTTTATATACTTCTACCCGTTGATGATTCTTTCTTTTCTAAGAAAACTCCCTAGAAAATTTTTAATAATAACGAGGTATCGCGAAAAAAAACATTCTGAAGGAACGGTGGCTGTGTTTTATGTGAAGATGAAGAACAAGTGTGAGTAGCACACGTTAAGTTCTATGCAGGTTTCATTATTTGCAGGTTTTTTCAACATGTTCGCAGTTTTTTTTGAAAACTTTAGTTGTGTACGCTCATTTTTATTATGATTTTTTGCTCTTGATATGATTCATCATCATCATGCGTTGTTGATGCATCGTGTGTGTAGCCATATACCACTTACTCACCTTCACTGCTAATAACAACTGCAAAAAAAAGGTAAATCAAGAAGGTGGTGTAGTGTTTTTGCTCCTTTTGAGTTGGTGGATGGGTGAAGGTTGCTCTACAAAAATGAAGGGAGAATTGTAAAAGTAGTGCTGTCGGTTTTTTTCATTAATTTTTTCTTCGTGGGAAGCGTATACAAAAATATTACGTGAGTGGCAACGACAGGATCATTGCAAATTTGGCTGTGCCAAAAAAAATATCAAGTTTTTACTTTTATTTCATTTCAGAATTGAGTAACAGAAGCAAAAAATGATAAAACTTTTATGTTAAAAATAAAGTAAGATGAATTGCAAAACCGCTACCACCTCATGTGAAAAACCGTAAGGAATGTGTGTGTTTGCACACTGTGAAACTGTCGAAAAAAATATTGAAAAGAATCAGTTCTGAGTTCTGTGTGCGAGTGCGTGAGTCCATAATTTTTTGAAGCTGTGTCTGTGCTGTAATCAAATAGTCAAAATATAATGAAATGGCGGAGATAATTGTTAGTCAATAAAAAATGGTAAGCCGCTTTTGAGCTTATCGCTCAGCTCAAATAAAGCTAATTATATAGGTAGTGATAAGAGAACATATTTGAGGTGGATTGAACGCATAAACAGCCTACAGGGGTATAGGGGTATGGAGTATGGAGCTTATCATGCAGACAGCATGCTTAATTATAGCTTCAAACGAAAGGAACAAGTGATAATATTCAAACCAATTTGAATTTTAAAGTAATGAGGAAGTTGAAAGTGAACATGTCGAGCGGTTGCATAAAAGCTAAAATTGTTTGTTGATAAACAGAAAAAAATGTATTGGGAATGCGTGGGTGGGTTATACCAAAAAACAAATCCTAAACCTTGATTCAATTTAAGCTTTAGTTGAAAAGTTGTAAACAAGAATGATTGTGACTTTAGCAGTACTACCAATTACCAATTAGTGTCCAGTGTCCTCAGTACCTGTTCAATCAGACAGGTGCAGTCCATCCGCAATTTGTACTTTTTCATATGAAACTTTTTAAGTGGCCCATGTTGTAATTGTTATTTTGTTTGTCTGGTGTAAATTACCACAAAAAATATGTCTGTTGTGATCTTATATCCATGAAGGGTTGACAGCGGAAGGGGTTCGGATGAGACGAGGTTTAATTCAACAATCCCCAATCACAATTCCTGATCTCAGACCTTCGCTTTACTCTTACCAGACTACTTGTGCTTCCTCTTCTGCTGCTTCCTCCTCAGGTTTGCCACATTCTCTTGAAAAAACCAAACAGAAAACAAACACACACTTGACTTAGTGAAGAACATGATATTTTTACATAGAATATCCCCAAGTAGTCAAGTTTATTGTATTGTGTCTGAATGTAGTTTACGAAAACAACCGTTGCGTATGTCTTTTTTATTTGTAGAAGACTCCACACAGGAGTATATTTTAGATTAGTCAGTTTTATATGAATGTGGCATGGAGTAATCTGGCTGTGTGTGTTGAGTCATTTTTATAGTGTCATCCCTTACCCTTTTATCTTTTTGTTGCAAATTGTCGCTTTTCAAGGAATCACTTTTTTTGTTACGCTGCATGCAACACCAAACAACGTGTGGTGCGTCACTGTAATCATTTGACAATATTTTTTTGGTGCACCTTGTATGTAGACAAGAATTTTTTTTTTTTTTTTTTTGTTTCATACAAAAATTGTTTTTGTGGTTTGCTTCGCTGGTTAAGTTGATTGTTTAGTTCAATGCAACAAGTGTATTTGTTGTTGTCGCTTTTCAAGGAATCACTTTTTTGTTACGCTGCATGCAACACCAAACAACGTGTGGTGCGTCACTGTAATCATTTGACAATATTTTTTTGGTGCACCTTGTATGTAGACAAGAAATTTGTTTTTTTTTTGTTTCATACAAAAATTGTTTTTGTGGTTTGCTTCGCTGGTTAAGTTGATTGTTTAGTTCAAAGCAACAAGTGTATTTGTTGAGCATGGATTTGGTATGCGTCATATGCCCATGAATGGCTTGTAAGATTGTGAGGTGCTCACTGGAATGAATAGTTCCAAAGTGAAACTAGTCCAGCTTAAGATCAGCATGAGGTATTAGATTACTTGTGGCTTGGAAATTTTATTTTTTGCATGGAACATTGTTTTATTTGCAAATTTCCTTGTCCTATGAAAACAAGTGTAAAACTATCCTTTTGTGACATAATTTAGTAAAACTGGTCTGCTAAAAAACTATAATTTTTTAGTTAAAGTATGCGAAATATAATCCGGTAATAAATATTAAGGTACGAATGACTTAATCTAACAAAATACGTAGTTTTTTGTGATACATATTTTTTGACAAGAAACTCTTGTATATTTATTCCTCCCTTTTTTGCTGTCTTCTATATTTATCTGTGGTTTTATATGAAAGAAAACATGAAACATGTTTATGGTCATTATATTTATGTATATATATTTTTCGTGAAAATGTTGTGTAGGATAATTAGTGTATCTTTTGTGATGATAAAGTATGTAATTAAAATGCGATTTACTGTGATTTATATGTGATATTCTTTTGTTTTTGCCTGCTGTCCAGATCGAAATGTTATGAGCTCTAGGCCGCAGTCGGCCACGTCCACGCCAAAGCGTCAGTTGTCTGTGAAGGAAAGGAGTCAGCGAAGTGGTCAGAATATCTTTGGGGAGCAGCCGAGTCCTGCAGCGGCCGGTACTGGAGGACGAAGATCACCTTCAAATGCGTCTGTTGTGAGTGTACCCGTGAGAAGGTCAACCACGCCTTCATGACTACAGTGATAGAGCGCAAAGTGAAAAGTCTTCAAATCAAAAGGACCACAGGTGTGTGCGAATATAAATTTGTGAATCTACTCTATTTTGGCGTGGAGCGATTTAAAACGTCTTAAAAATTGTGTGATGTGGTTTTTTGTGAGTGTAGGTGTTCTAATATAGTTTATAGGACAAGTTTTTATTACTGGTGTGGTGTAGTATGTGTTGTGCGTGGTCGTGAATAAATTTGGAAAAAAGTCTTGTGTGTGTGTTTATCTAACGAATTGTTTTTTTTTGTGTTGTGTATCCAGGTATTATGCTCACTCACGGTCCAGTGAAGAATCTGAGGATTTTGTTGTTCACCGTGGTCGAAATGTGCCCACGTTGTCACAAGTAATTCGTTCTGTATCGCCGTCGTCACAGGATGAGCGGAGCAGTCCTGCAAGCCGCATGTCAGTGTCCCGACGTGATCACAGTGCAAGTGGAGCAGCAGGTGGAAGTGATCCGAACGACTCTTCTGAGGGCATGCAAGCTGCAGGAAGGCCTAGTGATTGGAAGGCAAACAAAACGACATACGCAGGTCGTCGCTCCAGACGGAACTCAATTACAGAAGCAGACTCTCAGTTGACAGTAGAAAACTTTGGAGGGAGCCAGGATAAATTGAATAGATTTACTATAGAAAAGAATCCTGATAAGCAACCGGCTATTGTTACGGACTCAACGTCGTCGCCTATACGCTACGTTAAACGGCAACACTCAACAGATCCTCCAGACTATTACAGCACTCCGGATACTCAAAATACACCGTCCCCTGTAGCCAGGGAGCCTTCGAAGAGGGCGTCCATGTGTGAAAGTAGTGGGAGTGGAGGTAGTGCTAGTGGTGGAGGGAACAACAGTGCCGGTGCTGGTGGTGATGTGATTTTCTACGGGAAAAAGAAACTTAGTGTTACAATGGACCAGTATGAGCAGGAGCATTACGCAGTGATGAACTCTCGGCGGAATGAGGATAGCCAAAATCAGGCTCATGGTCAACCCAGTGGTAATTTTAATCATTTTCAACAGTCACAAGAAAAGAGTCACCAAAATGACTATCACCACCAGAATAATAATAATAATAGCTATAGTCCACCCCAAGAAAATGGCAATGTTACCGTTTATGTTATGAATAAGAATGATCCAATGATGGGCGGAGGAGGAGGTGGAAACGGGGGAATGTCTGGAGGTAGACACGCTTTTTAGACCTTTTTATTTTATACATAACACTCTTTATGATTTAGTTTGCGGTAGGGTTGTGTTTGGGAATGAATTGTCCAACTGGTGTAGGGTAACCCATAAAAAACTTGATTTGTTTGGGCAACTCTCCTTGATTGAGACATTTGTGTGTGACGTGTGGGAGTATTGATTGGATTCTTTTGTTATTTTACAGATGCCCCCCTACGGAGCTTAAGCATGACCAACCTGTCGCGTTTATCAGATCTGCCAAATAAGCCTATAAACATTGTGTACCTGCAAAGCAGTGAGGGTAACACTCCGCCATCGTCGTCTGCATCCAGTAGTAATAACCCACCACCAGTTAGTCATAGCTATCGTGTTAGTAATAGTAGTAACGGATGGGGAGGAAACGGTGGAGGAGATTATGGAGATAACTATCACACGTTGCCTGCTGGACGAGCACATCAATATAATACCCCTCCCCATCATCCCCAGCAGTATCAGCAACAGTATCACCAACAAAATCCGTACTCGCCGCAGCAACCGCAGTCCCATCAATACTCTCCACAGCAGTACCAATCTCACCAGCCACATAATCGTTATAGCAGTCCAAATAGAAGAGGTCACGAAGGAGACGAGGATTTTGATACTGACGACATTGCAGCCCAGCTCAACGCAATCAGGCTCAAGTTGGAAGAGAAGCGGAAGCGGATTGAGAATGAGAAAACTAAGATGGAAACTATCGTGACGAAACAGCAAGCAAAGCTTGGAAAAGCTGCGTATCTGAAAGCCATTAATAAAGTAAGCACTTTTTGTCAGCGGGTTTGTTCGCTTCAAGGTTATAATTGAGTATGCGGTTCAGGTTAAAATTAATTATGTCTTTAAAATAATTATTGCGAACAAAAAGGGAAAAGGTGGTGGTGATTTGAGCAGCGCTTCTTCTTCAGCTGCTTCACAGCTTCATAGAGGTGGGGGTGATCATGCGCTGATGAGCGCAAGGAAAAAACAACTATCGCTCAAGGTTCGCTTTTGTAAAGAAAGAAGTCTGTCTCAAGCGTTAATCTCAATTTACTGCTTTGTCATGTACTCAGCTCTGTTTTAACTAACAATTTTTGCAGTTGATTTATGTTTTTTTTTTTGCCTTGTAATCTTCTAATGACTGAATCTATTTATGGTTGTTGACTTTGTTTGGTTGGGTTTTATTGAATGCAGTCGACTGCAGTTTACTATTTTATTGCACCGTATGTAGTTGCTGTAGGGTATTATTTTTTTGCATATAAATTTTTTATTTATTTGGATTTTTATTTTTTTATTTTGAAAAAGTCTTACTATTTTTTTGGTTCTATGAAAGAACAAATAACGAGAAAAAAATAATAATAAGTTTGTTCTAAATCTGATTCGCAGGACTTGGAAAGTAAGTGGTTATCTAAGACTGATGAGCCGTGCCGTACTCCGGAAATTGAAAATATGGATATTGAAACGTATCAAAGATCATTAGCTAGGTACTGTCGTCTTTTGATTTAACTAAAATAGATGGTTTTGAAATGAAGTAATAATATGTTTATGTTTTTAATCAGGATGGATACCAGTTTGACCGAACTGGAAACTGACATCGGAAGGCTGACTCAACAGCAGGAGCAAATTCGTCGCCAGTTTTTCCTTCACGGAGATCAATCTGGAGGTGGTGGTGGTAGCACTGGAGGCCCTCATTCCAACAACGATACTGCCAAAAGAAAAACATGGACTGTGCCAAGTGGTGGTGGTAGTGGAGGAGGTCCACTTCCGTCCTCCTCTAGCCAGCAAGCACCACATTAGATCTCAGTGGGGAAGTCCGAAACCATACGGAAATAACGCGAACAATAGTGATAGTGATAATCCTGCAGGAGCCAGTGATAGTTCATCCCGAGTTGTTTACAACGGTGAAGTGAGAACTGCTACCGCGCCCAATTTACATAGTTCCAGAAGTGGTGATCGTAGCAGCAGTGCTGGTGCTAATAACAACGCAGGCGTCCTATCGTATACCTCTTCCTTTCGTCTTCATTCCAATGCAGATACTCAAGGAAACCGCCTCTTTGGCCGACAGCAGACCACGTACGAACAATACAAATCTGAAGACCTATTGACTTGCTAATTAGCGAAACATCGCACATAACAATGAGTGCTACCACTCCTAATTGAATTGCTAATTACGTCACTTTTGTCTGTGTGATCTAATCATTTCAAATGTTTGCTCGGTTTTTTTTCTTTAGTGAGGAACACGACGAGCCCGAAGCAAAACCTACACCTCCTCCCAGACAGCGAGGTTCTGGATCTACTACTACGACAGTGTATCACGCTCCTTTACCTACCCCGCCTCCAGACGACATGGAGCCACAATCGGTGTCCTTCGTACAGGACGACACGACCCCACTTGCCAACGAACTTGGCTCTATGAGCAGTGGAAGTACAGGCAAAAAATCCTCCCTTCGCCAAATCACATCAGGCTCCAAAACGTACCGAATCACTCCTGAAAGCGGCTCCCCTCCCAGACCCACTGCGCATCGATTGTTTACAAGTGACGCTCCCCAGGAAGGCTCCCTCACTAGTTCTGATGAGAATCCGTCGTTAAACGAAAAAGGATTCTATATTGCCTTAGACAACGACGCTCCTAAACGTCCTAAACCTCCATTGAGAACTCGGTCACCAGCAAAAAGACGGGAGTCTGGTACTGGGCCGGCTGGAAGTTCTGGTCTTCAATCTATCAGAGACCGACAGAGACGAGACTTAACTACAGAGTACATCCAGTCCATTGTGGACCACGTTCCAATCCATAAAGAGGATGACGACGACTTTGAAGACCAAGAGAATAGATTTTATGGACATCATCGTGGCAGTATTGACGATGATATCATTGACGGCAGAGAGAAAGCTGGGGAGTTAGTTATCGATGAAAAGCCTCAGATGGATCCGGTTCGTTTCTTTTTTCTTTGGACATTTTTTTTTCTTGAGTGGTTTAAAGTTTCTGTAGGATGTTTTCATGTATACTATCTAGTAGTCTTGTAAATTGATTTTTTTCAGTGAAAATAGTTTCGCCGTTTAGTATCCATTACGTTGTCCGAGTTTTGAAATCTTGTTCGTTGTATTTTCTAAATTTTGGTTGGAGGCAGGGAGAAACTTTGCACGTTTGCTTCTCTTAGCCTTTTTATCCAGTGGTTTAAAAGTTTGTTTAGTTGCATGCGTATATTCATCCGTTAGTTTTTACGTATCAACACGGAAAGTTTTGACAGTCTTCGTGTGTTTATGAATTCTTTCTTATTCATATTATTTTGAAAGTTTTTATTTATTTTTTTGTTTGGGATGATCTTTGTCTATTCACGCAGGAGCTGGAATACCAAATGGAAAAGAAAAAGGAGCGTATTCTCCTGCAGTCGCTTAAGCGGCAGCAGCAAGTAGAAGAAAGTCGACGGGTAAAAGAAATGGAAATGCAGCATAAGAAAGAAGCAGAAGCTGCTAAGCAAGAAGAAAAGATCAGAAAACGTGAAGAAGAGAAAGCACGGCGACAGGCAATCTTGGAATCTTACCGACTGAAAAAACAAGAAGAAACCGACAGAGATGTTAGAGCAGTGCTTATTTTTTTTCACAAATTCCATTTCCATTTTGTTTTTTCCTCTATTGCACTTCTCCAAACTAAAAGAAAAAGCCAAGTGTGTTTAGGGGTTGACTCAGACGTGTTTTCAGTAGATAATCCCGTGTAAACAAAGTGATGTAACAGGAATTTAGTTTACTGATGGCTGAGTTAACTTTTTTTTTGTCATATTTTGCCCTTGATCTAGACGAAAGGTAGGATGGGAAGTGCAGGAAAGCAGTGCGAAGAAATTTATGCGACCCAAGTCCAGCTCCAGTGTAGGCGCCAGACCCAGGCCGAAAACAATCCATTTGTCGGAGGTGGATTCAGCCGGAGCTAGTGGCTCTGAAACACCTAGACATGGTTTGAAATCAGTCAACCTTAGCAAGATTTATATTAAGGACGTTGTTTTTACTTTGACTCTGTGTATTTGCAGGTGCTCTCCGACGCAGTGATAGTCAAACATCGAGCACAAGCCTAGCAAGATCTTATGGAAAACGAGGATCTTCAAATACCCTGTACTCCGGTAAGTTTCCTAGCTTCCAGGATCAACAGTTTTCTTCATTATCGACATACACATTTGAACGTTACTTTGTAAAGACAATTTTGTTCAGACTGGTAGATACATACAATATAAGTGCAACTTTTAACATTAATACAACGAATAATTCAATTTTTGTACTAACTGCTAGAGAACTACCAGTTACTTTAAGTACGTCAATCTTTCAATGGAAAACTCGTAAAGTAATCAATATGTAGGTTATGAGAGGAATGTCAGTTAAGTTATAGGTGAAGAATAACTTTTACCCTGATTCTTTTCAGTTTGTTTGATTTATTTTTATTTTCAATTGCCAAAAAATGCAAATTAAGTTTTTTTGTTTAATTAATTCGCAAATAATTTAGCTTTTTTACTTTACCGAAACTTAATGCCAAAATTAATTGATAACTGAGTGCAATTGAGTTTTGGAATGAGTGTGCGAGTGGGATGCAAAAGAAACTTTAAATATTAATCTTAAATATGGACTTAATTGCCAATACAGCGGGTGGAAGCAGCCGGTCTAGGGATCCATGGGGTTCCACGTCATCACTTAATCAAGGTATCTTTTTCTGCTATATAATGCAGACGCAAACCAAACCTTATAATTTTTGTTTTATCTTAATTTTACTTCGCATTATTGCCAGTAGCGTGATGATGAGCATGGTATGAGAGAGCGCATTTGAAAATATGGCGTGTTCTTGTGAGAGATTTTAGCATGGCTAATTAGTAGGCATGAAGGGCATGTTTAATTAATCTAATTTTTTGCTTTTTGTTTCGATTGTGTTTTGTCTTACGTAAAAATTAAAAAAGAAACAAGACGACGCCCACAAAGCTCCTATGATCGAAGATCCCGACCTCGGGACTTGTCTACTTCTCGTTTGGAAGGTAAATTTTCATTGAGTTTCAACTTGAGTTGAACTTTTTATTATTTTTTATTATTTAGTTTGTCTCAAAGTGACTTCTGAGTACACAAAGGCAAAAGGCTTGAATTTTTTGTGGAGTTGCTAGTGTGGCTGCCAGTTAATGTTTAGCATTATGGAACAAGCCAGTAGGAACCTCGTATCATTTTCGTTTCCAACTGATTTCAAAATGGTTTTTATGATTTTATTAGTTCGATCTCGACGCGATAGTTATTTGGGATCCCAAGAGTCATTAGCTCATCACCGCCATAATTCCACATCGTCCCTTTTGGATGGTTAGAACCAAATATAATTTTTAATACAAACTTTTGGTTCTGGGAAAACTAAACTTTATAAAAAAAAACAAGGCTACGGGGCACTTTGCAATTGGGAATAGGATTTTCTTATCATTAAACTTTGGACACGGGATTCTTTGCTTATCTTTTTGCTGCGTATTCTCACACGCTTTATTTGCTTATTTATTGATTATTTAGGTATATTTTATTTGCTTTTTATATCAATTTATTGACAGGTATGTAGATCTCTTGTAGACAGAGATGTAGTTTTAGACAGAATTTGATTAGGAATTTGAGGGACAAAAAAGTAAGGAAAAATACTAAACTTAGTTGGTGCAGGACTTGTAAATAAATAATATAGTAAATATTTAAACTACTTACGAGTAACGTTACAAAATTTTATGCGAAAAAAGAATACGTTTTATTGCTTTTTTATTCTTCCTTTTATTATTCGTCTCTTTTTCTTCTCTGCGTGCTTCTTCGTACAAAAAATATACAAACGCTTTAGGAGTTGAGACAGACGCAAGCAGTGGAGCTGGTGGCGGTCATCGGGATTCTGACTCTGGGGTGGGTACTTGCTCTCCTCCAAATCGAAGAAGAAGCCCAAGCCCTGCTACGGGTAGTACTGGGAGTAGTAGTGGAATACCAATATCCGCAAAGGCAGTTGCTAGAAGAACGCTGGCGTTGGGAGGGTTGCAACAACATCCACAACCTTCTTGTTCGCTTCCGTCCCCGTCTGGCAATGGTAAAATGCTGTACATGTAGCTTAGTTTCTGTCTAATACAATTAGTTATAAAAGTTATTCAATAGTCATAAAAATCTTTTGGGCTTGTTGTAAGTTAAACTGAATACAAAACTTTCGTATGAAACAAAATTGCTTGTATTTCAAAATTATATCTTTGGGGGACTTTGCTTTGTAGTAATTTTCTTGTTCAATAATCAATTTCAAAATGAAAAGCAAAGCAAAATTTTAATGCTTAATGGGGAACGCTTGGTTGTACATTTTTGGACGGTAGTTTGATTTTCTATGCGTTTTGAATAGGTCCTGGTTCTCTTCCTCCTGGTTTGATTTCCCGGAGGCATCGAGGCTTTGACGATGGTGCTAGTGATATTTCTTCTGTGGCCAGTTCAAACATGGACTTTTCTGGTAACAAAACAATATCCTTTACATCCCCTTCACAGTTATTACCTGAATTTTAGTCTTCATATGATATATGTGTAATCTTCACAGGTCTTCGGCTCTATAAGCAGCCAACGGCGAAGTCTAATCGCAGCATAATTCTGAACGCTGTGGAGTACTGTGTATTCCCTGGTGTGGTAAACCGCGATGCAAAGTTGAAGGTGCTCGATGAAATCAACCGATCAGAGAGCAAACATTTCCTTGTCATGTTCCGTGATGCCGGCTGTCAGTTCCGAGCTTTGTATACATTCATCCCTGAAACTGAGGAGGTCATCAAGTTGTATGGAGTAGGGCCCAAGCAGGTCAACGATCGCATGTTCGAGAAGTTTTTCAAGTGAGTTCATCTTTTAAACAAGCTTCGGTCAATTTTAGAGGTATATTAATGCATGATTTTCCGTCCTCAGGTACAACTCTGGAGGCAAGTGTTTCAGCCAGGTGCACATCGAAGCATCTTACCGTCACAATTGATGCCTTTACAATTCACAACGCCCTTTGGCAAGGAAAGAAGGCTCCGACGACGAAGACGAGAGATATGGCCCTCGTCATATAATTATCGACAACGCCACCAAAATTTCAGCCATCGAAGACGAATCATCATTGAAATTACCAGTTTGAAGTTCATCAGCCAACGAAAACCAAACACTCCATGAATCGAGAAATCAAATAGTTTTTGTGTAACTAATTATCGTGTATGCCATGCCTCTCTGTATGTTTAACAGCAGTGTGACAAAATATCAACCTTAGTGACATTTTACCAATATTATAATTCATCACTACTTTTTTAAATTTCTAGTTAACTTATTAATGTCATTAATGTTTTTATAGTACTATAAGTTTTTATAATTGTCAGTTTTCTAATTTTAACAACTAACAACTTGAATTTGTATGAAAAATTGTGAAAATAATACAACAGAAAAAATCTCTCTCAAACGAAAAGAAATCTAGTTTTTTGTTTCTTTTGGTCTTCTCAAGTCTTTCTTCGAATTGATTTTTTTGAGATTACTCCTCTGGTCTATAAAACATTGTTTATAAAATTAAGCACAAAACTAGTTTTTACATCCA
>JAAXOA010002413.1:0-13273 GCA_036561885.1 Salina celebensis | reverse complement strand
AGATGACGTGTATGTGTGCATGTGTAAAATGGTCTGCGGAACTTCAAAAGAAAGAACAGGAAATTAAGTACTGGCCAGAGAGAGAAGCGAGAGTGCTGAATAGAATAATAATTTTGACTGGTTGGATCAGTGTATAAAACAAGTAGAACGCAAGATTATTGGCAGAAACATCAAAGAAACAAAAATTCTAGGTGAAAGAAGGTGGGTGCCGATTTTACGATTCAAGACCAAAAAGTAGGGACCTAGGAAATCTGTAAGGATTTTAGAAATGCCCTGTCCATGCTGAATTTAAATTACCTTCGTGTGACTTACGTTGCTTTGACGATAACAAGTGTAGTAATCTTAATTTTCAAAAGCTAAAAGAGCCTAGCTCTAACTCTCATGTTTACCGTTTCTGAGTATTACCAGGAGAAAGTGTTGCAGTTTAACCCAGTTATTGGGCTAATTTTGTAATTTATATGAGATACGCCTTGTTAATATAAATTACATACGCATTTCTTACACGTGTTCATGTAAACAATTAGGTAAATAATATTTTTGCTCTACTTTCCACTTCAAGTGGTTACACTTGTTTCGTTGTTTTTCTCTTTTACCTTGACGTTTAAAGTCTTCTCATAACTTCCGCCTTCTAATTTTAAAATGGAGTATGACACGCATTTAATCTTTCTCTTTGGAAGACTAGCATGTACTTGTGCCAGTGCCACTTCGTAACTCTATTTTGGACCAGCCAACAAAAAAATGCCATCAATATTTCATAACATAAACACATTTTTTGAAGTTGATTCATTTTTCTATCTCTAAGCACATTTCTTTGATTTTCATTCTCGCCTTGAGAACACGTTGAAAACAAAATTGTTGATCAATCGATGTTCAAAAACAGACTACTCCTTTTTTTCTTCTCAGAAACTCTCTTCCTCCTCCGCCGATAAAGCAATACATAAGGACTGTTGAAAATTGAAGTGCATTATGCACAGACATGATCAAGTGTGCTCTGAGCAGAATAGCAGTGGATCAATTATAGCTGAAACTTATTAGAACGTCAAATCCAGCAATATTTCACTCATCTGCTGATTCACTCTTGAAAATCAGTCCGATTTTAGCCTCTTTTCATTCCGCCTGTTTTAGTACTACACACACAGCTAAAGGCAAAGCTCAATTTTCTCTCTTATGATGATCCTGCCAAACGAGAGAATAAAAATTGTAGCATACTCTCAGCCTACGAAACCACTACCACCACACATTTTTCAGCAATGATCTATTGGGCCAGAAAAAGAGAAAATCTCTTTTGCCCTCATTATTTCCTGCCATCAAGGCACTCTACTTGTTTCACCAGAATTCCAGGAATAACGGGAGCAAACAAAGTTGCAGGATTAAATATTTGTGCTGATCTTTGATAGACGCCTGCATTCCATTCCGCATGCTTTCAGCCAATTTTCATCGAGTTGTTTTTTTTTCAGTAATAGGAAGACATTCCTCTTATAGGTGTTTTAGGCATATATTTAGCAAAAGCACAAGTGTTTTCTGATTGAACATATCCAGGCCTTTCAGAGTTTTTAAAATTTGGTATGTGATATGATGGTTGCTGATGTTCCTCATCTAATGGAGAGATCATAGTTTATGTCTATGAGTAGGGTATCAGGATAGAATATGAAAATAGTCACGTTGATGATACACTTTTACCAGGAAAAAGAAGACTTTCTGGAGCAATTCATTTTCCCAGCAGAATCACTCTATATTTTGGGTAATAGAAAGTACTTGTTAGTAGTGTGTAGTCACTCATGAGCTATTTGTGAATTCAATTCACTCTGCTTTCGTGTTCAAAATAGGAAGATCCACTACATCACTCACACATATTCACTGTCAGGTTTCCTCTCTGTCAGTCACACTCTCCTGAAACAAGGATCCCTCTGTGCAAAAAAAAGGTCTGCCTTGATTACATCTAACAATTTTCCTCTCTTACAAAACTGATCATGGATTTTCTCGACAGATTTACATAGAAAAGACATTAATATTTTTTTCCTTCTCGAGACGAAGTAGAGATGAAGGATATGCGTATTTCAAGCGTATCCATGCGATGAGTTTTATATGTGTTGGGTTTAATAAAGACTCTGATTAAAAGAGAATACTTTCATGGTGCTCCTCTGGCGTCATGTCAGCAGGAGGTTTAATTAACACAAAGCATAAAGCACGGGGACGTTTTTTTGAAACGGGTGTGAAATGATCTAGAGATGCTTCTGTGGAAGAATGAACACACACGACAACGACACTTTTTTATAGACAGTTCAACACGGTCATGAAGGGAGAAGGGAATCAGACTAAAATGTTTAATCCGGGAAATAAAAGGCTTGGGGATTTTTAAAAAGCTGGGCATCATCCGGCATTAGATCTGCTACCTTTACAATGTAATTTTGCGCTCTGTTTCATTACTTTATTCATTCCATTTGAAAATTTAATTACGGATATTTTACAGAGGATTAGAATCGTCTGGGGTAGCATGGGAAGAGTTTTACAAGTCTGATGTGCAGTTTTCATTACTTATATTGAAGGTTTAAACCATATGGTGACTTACCTATAGGTGGTTTTGCAAAGTGATAATGAAAAAGGGCAGTTTGTGAGTTATGTGTAATTGACCCATAGCACTGAAATGTAGTACGCAACGTACAGCTTTTGTTTCATATGAAGTTTCTTCTATTAATAATTGCAGACAAAAAGAGAAGAGATTAATTATGAACATGTCCATGAATTTAATCCTAGAGAAAATCTGACTTCAAGAGAAATGTACAACGTCCATTTACACGCTTTATTGTTAGCCTGATGAAACTCACACCAGGCGAGAACGCTGTTGGTTCTAAGAAATACTAATGCAGCATATAAAAGCTAACAGTTTGGCGTAAGTCATTCACGAATTCAAATTAAATTATCAACTCGCATTGTCGTCAGTAGTTCCAGCAGCGTCCCGCGATTGACTACAGGAACAAAACAATGTTCGGGAGCATAAATCCTTTGTAAATAGCCTGTCACCATGTTCATAATGTTATGTTACCTTGAGGTACTGAGTTCTGAGTACAAAGAGCATCTAAAACAATAAAACACACATTCTAGCCTTATATAATATTGTGATATATAACATGCATGCAGTCTTACCATGGTTGAAGATGCATGTAAACAACTTCTAACACGGTCTTACTAGAACATTATCATTATAAGCATTTTTGTTTGTGTGTGTAATATTTTTCAGCACAATTAGTTTCTCTTTTATTTGAGCTTCTGATTGCATCTAGCAGTAAGTGCTCTACCACTACCATATAAGTTGAAACCTTTTTATCAGTATTCAACTAAGATTCTTTAAAATGCGTAATATTCAGTTTAATTACGCATCCTTGTCAAACATTCTTCATCATTTGTTTTGTGAAACGTGTTCAATGAAAGATGCACTTGTGTACAACCTGTGTACTCACTGACGTTTTGTTTACAGTAGACAAAAAAAATGGAAATTAATCTTAATCATAGATAAATGCACTACTGTTTTCCTGTGACTGACAGGGGGTCTATCTGTTGATGATTTCCCATCTAAAAGGAACATACCAAGAGTGCATTGGAGTAAAATCAGGTAAGCCATCTACGTAACAAATGCCTCAAGGTACATTTTCTTAATTAAAAAACGAAACGCAGAAAAAAAAAATACATAGCTACAGGGAATTCCAGAGCAAGATCGTGTTCGATTTTTAAATATCACGTAGATCAATTCGTGATGCGTCATGTAATACACTTGTTCAAAGGTTTGGAGATGTCAACTGATACAACACCCAGGAGAAAGAAAACGGCTGAAATTATAAAACGTTGAATGTTATACGCATCTTAATAGCAGACAATCGAGCTACTTTGGAAACGGAACTAAAATCTATTTCACTTGTGCGTGCACATTTTAAAATCCTCTTCCAAGTTGTGTTGGTAACTTGGAAATATGTACTTTTTTCTAATCTAGAGATATTTTTCTTTCGAGTTCAAAGAAAGTAGTATTGTCGTCATTTTGGCCGTGACTATCTCCTGAATATCGCTGTCATCGTCATCTTAGGCTTAAAACTTTTTTCTGATTTTCTGTTTTCAAAGAAAATCTTAATCCTACTATCCATCTTGCGCGTGGCCACATCGAAGAAGGGGTTTCTGTTTAAGCTCGCATAGGTATTACTTCATGAGAAATAGAAAACTTTTGAGAAAAAAAGTAAATCTACTTTTCCGGGTTGGTTTTCATTTTATTTGGATACATAAAGATTGAAGATTTGTAAAGAAAATTCACTCTCGCACTGGATGTTTTATTTTCTATAAGCTTTCTACTTTCCTGGAGTTGCTCAAGTTTCCATAAATAAACAGTTTTCTCCTTGCGACCAAAAAAGAGTTGTGTTTATAGAAAACCTTTGAGAAAGAAAAAGTACACAAACCCGCACATTTCATTATTGTTACACAGCTACAACTTATTTAAACTTATTTAGCGTAACCTGGGCAGGAGGGATGTCCAAAGAAAAGAAAGTTTTTCGACATTGCTGTAACAATTGTCCTCCTGTCGTTTTCATTGGGTAAGCCTAGGAAAACTACAAGAGGAATCTCTGCACAGTGCACAGCAATCCCTTGGAGAAAGTGTGGAGACGGAAGGTGAAATTGGAAAAGGAAATCATAATATACTACCGGTAACCTTTCACCAGACAAAACTTGCCGTACAAAAAAGGGTATTGTTAAAGATTGGGTACCAAAGAACATATTGAACCAGAGCGGACTTCCTTTTTTCTCCGATTTTTTTCCTATTGTTGTACAGTCAAAAAGAAAATGGCCTTTTCACCGGCACGTACATAGTTAATTTTTCCTCTGAATTTTGAGAATATATTGGATTTTTTTTTGCTTGTATAGTATAATCAGCGTAGGTCCTAGCAATATGGTGATTTTAAATACGAAATCTAGCTAAAACTTATTGTTTCTGAAAGAAAAACAGCCGGATATTAATTCGTTTTTTTACAAAAGATTTTTTACAACTTTCATCTTTAAATTTACATGTACATATTGTCGATCCCCTTTTTTCTTCCCTTTGCATTTTTTTAATTTACCTGCTCTGTTTAATAACATGAAAAAGGCTAGGAGCAATGAAAATGGTAATGATGATGAGAGTGTCTGGAGCAGCAGTCAATGATGATAATGATCTTGCCATCTTTGATTTTTTTGTTCATTATCATCATCCATTTTCTTTTATGTAAGAAATATATAATGAAATTCCTTCAAGGTAACTTTCCCCATGAAAATTTACAGCTAGAACAACACTCCCACATTTATCCTGTAGTTCGAAAAGAATTAAGAATATTGGAATTTTCTTTTACTCTCTTGATATTTAAAATTCTTGGACTATTCTTTTGATACACTTTTTTAATAATAGATTTTAGGATGATGATGACGATTTCATGATAATCAGGCTTCAAATCAAAGCTGCTCTGGAAGTAATACTGGGTTCAGTTTTCTTAGATCCGAAAAAGATCAAGTTCACTTGACATAGCACACTGCAATCAAATGATGATGAGAATCGTTTTCAGACGAAAAAGAAAATCTGGGGAAAAATCTATTTACAGAAATCCTCATATAGATTCCTGCAAATAAAAATGTCTATGAGTAAAGGACATCGAGAAGGGATGGGTCCTATACTGGAAAAAGTTTGCTTTTCCCCTTTCAAGTCCATTTCATTTTTTAAAATTCTTCCACTTTTGGAAACTGTAGCTATTCAGTATATGTACCGAACAGTGAACAGCTATTACTTTACTTTAAAAAACGTGGAAAGGGAAGAGGATTTATGTTACGGGAAATAATAAAAGTGTTGCTCCTTTTTGAGGTTTTTTTTTAGAAGAAAAACTCAATTTCATTTCGAAGCTCATGAATTTCAAAGAGGAGACCTTTCCGTAGGACAATATGAAAAGAGAAAACGGAAAATGATTGTATGTGTAAGTTTGGGTGTTGGTAGTACGATGTCTAGATGTGATAGTCGTGGTTTTGAGTTTTTCCATCTTTTTTCACTTTGCATATTCATTATCAAGTAAATTTTTCGAGAAGAAAGTGGCGAAATTAGATGGGATAGGAAAAAGAAGCTTTGGGAGACTTCAACACACTCTCTGAAAGCTTTGACTATGAACTTGCCTGAATGTTGCATACATTTTAAGTATTATCATTATCAAAATGATTTACGTAAATTAGAAACGTGCTAGTTAGCATGATGTGTGTGTGGCATGCGTCTCAAAAGAGAAAGAACTACACACGCGTACACTCTGATGGAAACAGGAAAGCTTTAAAGAGCTTACAAATGTTTGAATACTTCCTGTACTGTCTTCCGGTCCAAACCAAGACCACTCAACCTTCTCCCGTAACCACAGTCCTGATGAAAGTGCATTTTTGACATGAAGATATTACTTGTACCAAAAGTAGCATCAAATCAATGCAAAATGCAACCTAAAATAAATTGCTGTTTTGAAGAAAGTGCATTTGGTTGTGAAAGGAGAAGTTATTACGGAATGCCATGAGTACGTCTACGGTTACAACCCTTTTAGGTTTGCATAAAATGTCCATCGTTTATTTCGGCTATTTACACGGTTCAAGCCCCTAAAACGCTTGTTACGCTTGGTTGGTTTGTTGTCCATTGAAATGCATTATTCCATTCAGTACTGTATGTCTACGTAAAGCAAGAATTCTCCCTGTAAAACATTACCTAGAAAGCACATCGTGATGGCGAAGAGGGTGAAAGTATGAAAAACTTGAATAGATTGATAGCATACAAGTTTCGTGGCCAACGAGACCATCAAAAGACGGCTTACTCGCATTCATATCCATGACAATAGGGAGAAGGCCATTGCCACAAAACATCCCTGGATTACAATTCCATACTTTTTTGTGTTTTCATCGCGACCACTTCTTGGTGACGGCGACGATGATAGAAACAGTTACCATTGGCTCTTGTATATTAAGGGGAAGAAAGACGTCTTTGTATAAATGACCTGTCAATTGGAAACTTGAAGAAAATTGTTCAAAGTCAGAGTAGTGAATTACTTGGGACACAGAGAGGGGAGAAAAGAAAAACTTTACAAAAGTTTGAGCCTAAAAATTATATTGACAGCGTTGGTCGGAATCACACCGGTATAAATTTGGCCGAACTTTCTCCTGTGCGTGAATTATGATTTAAGGTTGATGCATATAGATAGGTATTTTCGTTCACGCAAGTCGGGTCTGTTTTTACTTTCAACTAAACTACATTTAATTCATGTAAATCGCAAGTAATTAGGCGCGTCAAATGAGCCATCCATCAAAATTGTCTAGGATGTTATGGGTAACTAGAATGTTAAAGTCATGTTATGTTGCTAGTTGCTGTTGCTACTATGGCAACAAAACGACTTCCAAGAAAATATTTGGAACGATCTAATAGCAGCAGTATGATATTGTCGGATTGTTTTCCACTTTTTACTCTGCAGCTTGCGGTACTCTAACGAGTTGCTGGTGACTCCGTCTAGGTTTCCTCTCGCGAGTCTGCTGGGGAGCATCGCTTCTAATTCAACCCACTTGGAACCAGCTCCGCCGGAACTAAAATTTCTTCCCGGGATTCAAGAGGACTCCCCTTCCAGTCTCTGTTCTCGGTCCCTAACCAGAGAAGCTTACAAACGGTTCCCTGCTGTGAAACTCCTTTGTTCGCTTCCTCCTCCAACTGTCCCCTCATGTATCGCTAGAATCAACGAAAAAATAGAGCATTCAACTATACACAAATTTTTCACAGTAGGACACTTCCTTCCATCAGCAGGCATGATTTCACCCGACCCTTCGAATAACCTCTTTTCTAATAGCAAAAAGTAAAAGCAACAGGATGGATAAAAGTTGGCACGCTTTGTTATAAAATGGCTTGTATTGTTGCCCCATAGTTTTTCGTAGATCATTTCAGTCACCTTCAGTGTTGACAAAAAAGCGTCAAGGCATAAAAACAAAATCGTTTTGTTGAAAACGTGCCACTTGTAATAACACTTAAAGGAAAGGGNGTATTGTTGCCCCATAGTTTTTCGTAGATCATTTCAGTCACCTTCAGTGTTGACAAAAAAGCGTCAAGGCATAAAAACAAAATCGTTTTGTTGAAAACGTGCCACTTGTAATAACACTTAAAGGAAAGGGTGACACTCTCTGTATATCCATAAATGCATCATGATGCCTATAACATCTCTTTTACATGACCAAACCACTCACGTCGTTGGTAAATATAGCGTGTTATTCTTCCTCAATAATTCACGACTTTCCTTTTCAAAAAACAATTTAAAGTGTTATTTTTCACTGCTTAAGCATCAGAAACTGTTTCAAATGTAAACGGTAATATATAACCACGATATAGTATATCCTCAACCATGACATAACTCAAAACCAAATTATACTTTACCAAGTAATGAGTGGATTCTTGGCCTAGTTTGATGTCCCAACAGGATTTCTTTCAAAATTTGCTGGTGTTATTTATGACATCATTTGTAACAAGTGGAAAACTTGTCATTGGACATTTGGTAAGTAAAACATAACCTAAAATGAGGGATCATCAAGTATCATTACGGCTAAGCTCGTCGCACACCTGAACTCTTGTTCAGAAACTGCTTCAAATGTAAACGGTAAGATATAACCACGATATTGACGATATAGTATATCCTCAACCATGACATAACTCAAAACCAAATTATACTTTACAAAGTAATGAGTGGATTCTTGGCCTAGTTAGTTTGATGTCCCAACAGGATTTCTTTCAAAATTTGCTGGTGTTATTTATGACATCATTTGTAACAAGTGGAAAACTTGTCATTGGACATTTTGTAAGTAAAACATAACCTAAAATGAGGGATCATCAAGTATCATTACGGCTAAGCTCGTCGCACACCTGAACTCTTGTCTACATGTGACAAAAGGTTACTTATCAAATGCTTGAGATGAATAGTACAAAACTTTAAGATTATATGTTATTTTATGGCTGTGTAGGCATCTTAAGTCATCCATGGAAATATTTTCACTAGTGGTAGTGCTTGGTGTCATTAGGGAAATGGGAAAAGTTTTACCGGAATACGAGTAGGAGCACTTCCTCAAAGAGCTTCTACGCAAAAGTGAAAATTGTTTCAATATTCATTGCCATCAACTCCTATTTCACTTGTATTTCGAATAAACTAAAACTTACCATCGCTTGTCAACAAAGTACCTAACATTAAAAGAAACAAGGATATCTGCACTTAAAAAAGTAAATAATACTTTGTACTAGTTTTATTTATTTACTTTTGAAGCATTTTCTGGTTTAGAAAAGGTGAATTCCGTCAAATATAACTCGTAAAGAGACCAATGTCAAAACTTTTTGCATGCTGTGTTGTAATATCCTGAACTAACATTTTTATTTTCTAGGAGAAAGTTTGTGGATATTTTCAATTACAAACATATGCTCAACTTTACTACTGGTGCTTTTAAAAAATCGGGAAAGTGTCAATGCTCTTAGGAATCCATAAGACCTTACCTGAACATCATTTTTTGTCTTAAAAATGGTTTCTTTCAAAGCAAAAGTGAAGAATTTTTACTGAAACTATGAGAAGCTTCACCAAGAAAAAATATTTTCTCGAGAGACTAATAAACTATAGTGAATGCCTGTAGAAACAACAAACTTGAGGAATTTTACCAGCGAAAAAAACACCGAATGGTCTCTCTGATGACAAGGAATGAACGATTGAATTCTGTTTTATGTGAAGGAACACGCATTCCATAAAAAATATTTGGTATGAATACTTTGTACTTGTCTTACGAGAATTGCTTGTAAAAAATATTCCCAAATGAGAAAGAAAGTTTTGAAAAGATCCAAGTTATGCTCGATCGTTTTACCTCCGTCAATTTGTTTTATCTGAGCGAAGTCGCTGAAGGATTATCCATTTGGTTGTGCTCATGTGTAACTGTAGAGAAATGGATATGGCTATACACGTAATACCACGACATATAACTGCCAGGATTATCGGAATATGGGCAAAATAATATGTATCTGTTTAAGGTAATCTTGATTAATAGAAAGTTAGATGCAGTAACGAACGAGAGTATTCAAAATTCAATGAGAAAAAAGACCGAAAAATATATCTCAACCCTTTTTTAGTTGTTATTTCGGTTTTTCAACTCATTGCACAAATCCTCCAAATGATGAATAGAAAGATCCTAAGTATACACATCGTTTTGTTTTTGAAAATATTTATTCAGCTCGTCTCACTTTGAGAGACGATCCATCTGACAATTTTCTGGTTGTCACCACGGAAACCTCTTCCACAACAGCGACTGGGGATTTGAGGGAGTATTCAACCTGGTCCATTTTAGCGATAAGCCCCTCATTAATCCTGAATGTAAGTGTGCCAAGAAGTGTCACAACGAAAAATATGAAAATCTGGTTGTACAGCCCAGTCAAAGTCCCTATAAAGTATCCAGTTGCACAGAAAGCCGCTTGGAAAAATCGGTGGATTGCTAAGGCATTCGACGGATCTTCAGGCCAAATTGCTGCTATCGCTGCACAAATTTGGGGTGAAATGCAACCGTCCCCGATTCCAAGCAGTAAAGCACACAGCATCGCTATAGGGATGGAGGGTGGATTGATCCATGATGTTTCAAGAGTTGGCCCTAGCGGAGCTTCATTTGGAAGATTTAAGTACATAAGGACCACAGAACCGATATGTACAAAACACGACGAAAAGATAATGAAGACTCGTTCTTTTGAAAATGCAAAACATTAAAAATGAATTACGTTTCACTTATGCTTTGAAGTTAGATTACGTTGTACAAATGATAATTACTTGATTTGATGTATTTGTCAACAAGAACTCCAAATACAAGACCTCCAATAAGCTCTCCCACTCCTATAACAATACCAGCAAGACCTACAAGTTTTCTTGTGTCACCCCCAAACGCTTCTGTGAATCCGACTGACGTAGGATAAATGGAAGTAAAAAAGGCAATCTCTAAACCGTTGTACATTGAAGCAGGAATGATAAGAAGCATGTGCTTATTTGTAAGTAATCGAAATGGCTGGGTTATCGATCTCATAAGACTTGTCCTTTTCTCGTCCTTTTTCCCGTCAACCTTTTTATTCTTTTCGTACAGCCTAAAAAGTTCAATCAAATTATCAACGTGAGCCCGAAAGATGGGAATTGTTAATGAATGAACTGTTTTTACGGTGGTTTTCCAAGGAACATAAACGTGACAGAGGCTGCGATAGCAACACCAGCTAAGCTTGTAATTACAATCGTACGAGTTTCGTGATCAATGTGGTTCATTCCTTGAAATTTCCAGAAGACGAACGCATTCCCGAATAATTGCCTTGCACATAAAAACATGTTCATTAGTTAGAGGAGTAAGTTTTACGGCTGGCTTGTTTCCCGAATTAAGTACAAAAGTGCCTCACCCCATAGCCATTATAGCCCAGTAAATTCCAATGTACTTCCCAATTGTATCTTTGGTACTACTTCGGGTGAAGTAAACTCCATTTGCGACCCACACGTTTGCTGCTCCAATCCCGATGAATGCTGAGGTGGTATAGAGTGTCCACTCACGTGGGTAGAGAAAGCTAAGGATAAATACGGCATAAGACCAGGTACCAACGACAAGAGATGTCCGAACTCCGACATATGCGACGATTGTTGGAGAAATCAAATTAGTAAGAGCGAATACTCCATTTACAATGGCCTGCGAAAGGTAGCCATCGCCTACATAGCCAGAAGTTTCGATTTGGGCACTGTTTAGGATAGTTGGCTGGTGAAAGTAAAACATAAATTTTAAAAAAGGAAATGATCCTTCATGATCATAATTTGGCATAGGTCGTACCTGGATCCCAGCGGCGGTTAGCCATGCTGCCATTAGCAACATAAATCCGACGCTGAATATCAAGATGTTTTTTAAGTTAACTGAGTCATAGCTCTCCGGTGTGCTTTTTTCACAATCCATATCTCTGCTGCAAGACAGCAGATTGATAAATCAACCTCGAAGATGAAAGAAGACTCAAAATTAACTGATCGGTGATGTATGATTTTGGCCCATTCTTGTAGATCCCGTGAGTGTTTAACTGTAAATTTAATATTCATCACATGCTTATTGCTTATAAACAATTTTTTAATGTAAAATATTATCTCCAATACTACAGATAAATGTGGATGTCGGAAAAGTTTTATGATTCATATTCTGCCAACACCCAAGTTCACGGCCGAGCATTGTCGAAGTAAGGAGAACCAATAAACTTTGAAATGATTGACATCGATTATTCTATACAATTACAATTAGTATGGTGTTGTGTTCACCGAAAACGTGCCGATGGTTGTAAATAATTTGTAAGAATGTGGTTTGCTGTATACATATTTTAAATTAAACAGGTACAGGTACGGATGATAGTTTAAAGCTACGTAGCTACGCAACACTGGATTAATGGATGCTAATGCGACAAAACCTTGTTATCTACAAAATAGAAATATTTCGTTCCATTAAATTGCTGCATTTTTATTTTCGGAAATAAATACTGTATTTTGTCAAAGCGGCATTATAACAGCAGAAATATTTTATTGCAGTCTACAGCTCATATGTATGAATGAAATGAAAAACACATACATAAATTCAAACGTTCGTAGGACGCTGGAAGAAAAACGCCTTGACTCCTCTTGAGTTTAATAACCACATAATCAACTGTCTCGATCATTATCCCCTGGTAACTTATGCTCACCTGCAATGAACTATGTATATGCATCAAAGCGGTCATGTCATTCCCATGGCGGTGTAATGTACTTTGTAGTTTCCTACATTCTCGTAACTTCGTAAGATAGGATCGGTTTCTATCAAAAATTACAAGAAACTTCGACCGACTGCTGTTTTATTACATTCTGATGTCACTCATATATAAGCAGATCATCTATATATGTAGCTCGCCCACCATTATATGTAAATATACAAGACGGAGATTATGCAAGATCGTATGAGCCCAAACGTCTTGTCAATGGGTATTATGGGTGGGCTTATCCATCTTATTGCACTTTCACTTCTCGCGGGTTCCACGCATACCCAATGATAAATTTGTGACTATGTATCATATATAGAACTACAATGAAGATAGGGGACATACAAGTGAAACAATGGAACACATGCTATAACCCTTCTTTTCTTTAACCTTCCGTGACAAATGATGACTAGCTGTGTGGGCTTGTATCAGTCTTCGCAGACGTGTGGCTAAGACGGAGAAACTTAG
>JAAXOA010002412.1:0-13276 GCA_036561885.1 Salina celebensis | reverse complement strand
ATGGAGAATGTGTCCGGTTGGACTCGATGTGTAAGTGCTTGATCCTTGCAAGTGATGGAGTTTGGGGAGTAATGGATTCCAGCGTACCCGTGAGGCTTTCAGAGGCATACAAGGAAATATGCGACTATCAGACGAAAGACTGTGGAGCTGAAAGAAATCCGAGCCCGTCCGAGTTGGTTTGCAAAATGGCTCTACAACGGTAGGTTTCAACAAAAAAAATAACTAAAAACGCACTAAGACTTAGTTGTTAATATGAAAATAAATGAATTTTTCTACTCGTCTTAGGTGGAGTAGACGCGGTGACAACATAACTGTAATTGTGGTCCTCATCAACCCGGATGAATCACCACCACTAATTGAACTTCCAGTACAAATTCCGCTTGCCACCCTTGTGAGAAATCCTCTCACGCATCCACTGGATCCACAGAGTCGACCTTTATCTCCTGATATCAATCCACGCAGAAAGCAACCTCCTCCTCGCAAAGTTGTTTCAATGCAACCTAAAACAGTATCTTCCGACATCAACGGAACAACTCGTTTTGACGAATCTGACTCTGGAATATCTGTTGGTAGTGGAGTGTCTTTTCTTAATGCTTCTGCCGTTAACGCCCCTAAGAAACCAAGACGGTCTCCTTCTCCGGATATTAACCCAGATTATCTTGTGCACTTTCGCAAGAATATTTTGCAGCTTGCGAGTTCTGCTGCTAGCGCAACTTCAGCTTCATCCGAATCGTCAGTTAAAGGCATGGCACGAGCAAAACGAACGTATTCTCCGGATATAAACCCATGCTACAAATTAGCTACTCCCCGACGCAAACGGATTGTTAGGCGAAATGCCATGAAAACTATTTTACCTTAAACTTCAGTTGTTTCATCAGTGAAAGGTCCCCCAACACGAAGTAAGGTCCGGTCGCCAGATATCAACCCCAACTATAACATGACTACTCGTCAACTGGCTGCCTTTTCTCGAAATTTAAGTTCCGATTCAGATATTTACGGTACTAAAGGGTCAGCGATACCGAAAGGGCCCCCTTCTCCTGATATCAACCCAGATTACTTATCGCACTGGTTGCAATAGTGAAGAATTGGCCTTAACCTTAGCATAATCTTGCCCATTGACGCTATTTTAAATTTATGTAATATTTAGTATGATCTTCAAGTAACTTGCTTTAGCGTTTTGGTGACTTCAACTGATTTTAAACATGCATTGGATCTCAATAAAATTTTAATTTGATACGTATACTTTTGTGTTATGTTCAGCGTTGACCATTCAGTCTGCATTCACGGAACTTCTAAGTTCCTTAACCTTTTTTGTATTCAAAACGCACACAATTCAAGTATGAGTAATCTTCACATGAATACAATGGTACTTTGACGAGTTGGTGTAATGCTCGCCCTCAACAGGAAATGCGTCTCTAATTACATAATCTACATATTTTTGTGTCGAGTGAATCTGATGCCTAAAATCATAACGTCATAACGTATACAATAATTTCCGGTATTACTAAAACGGGAAATTACTAGTCAGAAGTACAAATCAACAACTAATTGGCTAATTAAACACGGCTATTGTCTGTTCAGAAATCTGACTATTGCTAACCTAGCGCACATTTAGACTTTAACTTCAAGATGAACTCTACCTACCAAAAGATTTGGCTAGTTATTATTTCTCCTGGATTGTGTCTTAAAAATTACTGGAAGTTCTATTTCATGGATTCCATGGAGTTCCGACATCAAACAAGCGATGGACGATGGGTTTCAAGTAAACGCGAGTACGAAAACACTTCATAAGTGGTACACTGTCGGCAGACACGAAGTACTACATCTCGGGAATCAAGTAAAAGTAGCTGGTCATCTGCACCTAGATGAAACCCAAGAATTCCATTCCTTCTTTCCAAACCAAAGAGATCAAATGATGAAGATTAAATTAAATGCTTCTACGGAGGTTACTAATTATGGCAAATTAGTTGCAGACATTATATTATTAAAGTTTATTTGAATATACGAAGAATTTTGTTTGTAGATACTATTTCACAAGTATGGATCAACTAGTTGGATCCCGATTGCGGTCTCGGACACTAATACGGAATTCGTTAAAGCAAGTGAAACTCCAGGATTGGAACAAAAACTGTGTCGCTTTTCAAGCTTGAAAGCTCAGTGTGGCAGCCGTTTCGAAGAACTAAACGTTGGATATTTGTTTGAAGGAACTTGCTGGATTTCATGTATTTGTGTGATAATATATGAAGCACTTTTTAATGATTAAATACAGTTAATTTGAATAGTTTTTTTTTTTCAATTAAAAGGTTCTGGGAAATTATATCTGGTTAAGGACGGAGTCGAAGTGTTGGTGAAGAACGTATTCGGCCGCTTCTTGGATGTACTATAGTAATAATATTGTAAAAATTGCAATATAAATTGTAATATAATAAAGCTATAAGCGGAGCTACTTTATAAGATTGTGCTTTCTGTCTGTCCATACGTCTATCTGTGCGAAATCTCGGGAACTATAAGGAGTACAGGGCTGAATTTTTGCACAAGTTATTCTTAGCTATAAAGTAAACTCTGGTATGAATTTGAACATTTTTCGTCAAAGCGTTCTGTGCAATTAAAGTTAATTATAGTCCATGGAATATGACGAAAAAATTTTATTTGCTAAATCGATAGAGCTATTTGCTCACTTGTGCAAATCGGTGTGCAGATTTCGAATATCTATTAATTAGTTTTTCTTTGCGAATTGTTAAGGCATGGATATTTAGAATCGTTTAGCTATGTATTGCTCGATGTGCATGTAAATCTTTGAATCTTCCCCATTCCCCATGTTAAAATTCATTTTACACTGAGCAATAGGACGCGAATTTACATCGAGCTATAGCCTGTTTTTCGCGAGACAGCATTCCATTCTTCTCAAACACTCAACTTCTTTTATTTTTTATTTTTTTAAGGTACTGGGTTGTCAAAATGCAACTCGTATACAAACCGTTCTCCATACATTTCCATGCATAATAGTGGATAATGGGTGAAAAGAAATAGAATGTCGTGAAGCATCCCTTGTTGCGTAGAAACTGCATTGTAACATTGACTGCAAATGTCCGATAGATCGAAAAACGTTATCGATTCAAAGTAGTAAAACGAGATTGCGTAGAATTTTCCTGAACTCGAATGAAATGGAGACTTACTTTTTGAGTTTGTTTGTTTTTCCATTCTCTCTCCCAAAACAAAACAAAATTCGCCTTATGCATTTACGGTTCGATGCGTAAAATCAAACCCAGGGTGCATTCGAGCAAAAAAAAAAACGTGTGGGCGAGAGCGATGCGTATTTGCATTCGCTATAAAAGTGTCCAGTTACGTTCCTTGATTTTGATTATCATTTTAAGCAGCAGTTAGTTTTTTGCTTTTAGTTTGAACATCTTTCAACAATCAGGGAGAATTTAAAAATAGATTTGAAGTGAAACGGAAGATGAAATCAATTAATGCAAGAAGTTACTAAAAGTGGTATCAGTTGATGGTAAGCTAACAAGAGTCTCTCAAAGTGGTGATTTGTATCAAATGGCGTCAACGGCCCAACCGAAGTTTTGTGAAGAGGTGAAGGAGCAAACTTTCGTGTAAGTTTGCAAAACATTTTTAATTTTAGTTTCCTTAGGATAATGTGGAGTTGAGTGACTCCGACTATGTAAGGGAAGTTACGTAATTGAATCGGTTGGCACGGAAGGCAATAAGCAAATTTTAACTGATTCAGGATTGAAGGTTCGGACCGAAATCAAACCAAACTTACCATTACGGGGTACAGTACTCAGGGCGGTCGGCCTTACATGGAGGACCGCATGAAGATCTCACACTGCACTGGACCCGACGGAATAACAAGATGCATCTTTTTTGGGGTCTACGACGGTCATGGTGGTGAAGAGGCCGCAGAGTATTCATCGACAAGGTTACATCAAGCGATTATTGAACAGACTGGCTTCTACTCAAAAGACGACACTGAAGTGTTAGGCAGCATTAAAGATGCGTTTTTGAAAGTTCACGATGAAATGAACCAAGTCAAAAGTAAGATAAACAATGAGCGTGTGGCGTGTTGAATTAGTGGAATCAATCTAATACATGGAACCTATGTGTTTGGTGCTTTGCAGGTGCTTGGAATGGAAAGATCTTCCAGGACGAGGCTAGTGCAGGAACTACTGCGAGTTGTTTGATTATCCGGAATGGAAAGATTTACGTCGCTCATGTCGGTGATAGCAGGATTGTCTTGGGATACGTAACTGGCGAAGTGGAGTATTGGGATTGGAAACATGAGGATTTAACAAAAGACCATACACCGAAGGATCCCCAGGAACGAGAACGGATTGCGAAAGCTGGAGGTAAAACAAAAGCTTGTGCAGGTGGACACCGAGTGTGCTTCAAACGTNGGGATTGGAAACATGAGGATTTAACAAAAGACCATACACCGAAGGATCCCCAGGAACGAGAACGGATTGCGAAAGCTGGAGGTAAAACAAAAGCTTGTGCAGGTGGACACCGAGTGTGCTTCAAACGTGCAATTACAAACACCCAAGGGGAGCCTATCACTGAGGAGTTTCCTAGCCTCAATGTCTCCCGATCCCTGGGTGACTTCTGGAGCCTTGTGGATGCAACAAAGGAGTATGCTGTCAGCCCTATTCCTGATCTGGATTGCATCAAGTTAGACCCAAAACTGTGTAAGACTTTGATCATAGCGAGCGATGGAGTCTGGACGGTCATGCCATCAAATGTAGCAGTGAACCTTGCCAAACGCTACCGAGAAGAATCGCCTTGGGAAAGTGAGCCAAGCCCAGCTAAATTGATTTGCAAAACGGCCATGCGAAAGTAAGTAATTTTACTTTATACATCAAATGTAGCAGTGAACCTTGCCAAACGCTACCGAGAAGAATCGCCTTGGGAAAGTGAGCCAAGCCCAGCTAAATTGATTTGCAAAACGGCCATGCGAAAGTAAGTAATTTTAATTTAATTCGAAGTTAGAAATAATGTCAGAAGAGTATTAACGTGGAAATCCTTAATTTTAAGGTGGAACTCTGCGCCTGACAACATTACTGCAATTGTTGTGCTTATCGAACCGGTTGCTCCAAGGTCTCCAAATTCAAGCACCAACTCGGATGATGTGAAGTCCTCCAACAAAATTTGTTTGCACAAATTGTTCACGTTTCTGGCAGATCCGTGTCCTTCAGCCAATGCACCAGTGAAAGAAGCTGATCCTGCGTCAGTCGATCCAGCTATTAATGATTCTGCAACTAATCTGGGTTCCACTAAGTCTTTGATCAGAGAGAAGTTATCAGTGGACACCACTCCCGTCGATCGTAACTCAGACCCCAATCTGGACAAAGAGTCCGAAGAAGAAGAGATGGCTTGGTACCGGCGGTATCACCTGCAGCTATTCGCCACTCCAGTAGTCCCCGAGGTAACTAACAACAACAGCGTCAAGCAAGAAACCGAACCCAAAAAGAAGAAACCGAGGTTAGAAGAAAGTGCTACAGACCAAAAGCACCACTCCATTCAATAAAAGTGTGGAAGAACTGTCGTCGTCATCAAAACCGTCAACTCTAAAACAGACATTTTTTAATTCTCATTTTACAAATAACATTTCTCAATCACATCAATTTACTTTGTAATTATAGCAACGAATAAGGACAGTGTAGCCAGTGCAGTGTATGACAAATTACATTCAATTTAATTAGAAACTGCTTTCTTCGCGTAAATCTAAAATCTAGTTCTAACGGACATGATACAACTGTACACGTTTTATTTGTAACTAACTTTGAATAATACATTTTTGTTGCTTAAATTACTATAAGCTAGACTAGACCTCCTTTTTACTTCGAGTAGTTCATTCAGTTAAGAACCTTTCGTTGAATTTTCATTTTATTTTTCCCTAATCACCGCAATTACTAGAAATACTGTTTGCATTTAATTTTCGTTGCAAACCCTCCCATAAAAACGTAATTTCCATAAAATACCACTGCTTATAAAAAGGCCTTCGGATTGCAATCTTCCAAGACAGTCATCATCATGTATTTAGGACCTGGTACATCACTGCTATTCTCCAGTACACTTTTTTTTTATTCTCACGATTTCTACATTTCTAACGTGTACATTCAACCAAAATTAACTACATACAATATACAACCGTATGTTTCTATCTAGTAACTAGCAGAGACATTAATCAACAGACTGACAAAAGGATATGAAGGGAAAAGGGAAAATGCGTCAACATCGAACGAAGGGAAGGGTAATGCGACTAAGATAACTTTAACAGTCATTTTGAAATTTTCAGCTGCGTTAAATTGCACACAGTTGCTAATTGTACAATCCAAACTTGGTAGTTCTCACACGAGCTTTTCTTGTTGTTGGAAAAGGGTTGAAATTTTTCTTTTGTTTGTTTCCTCCTGCTGTTGACCCATTTCCACTACTAGAGCTACTTCTCGTCAACGACTTTCGGCGTGGCTGCGGTCTATTCACAATTTCGTTTCCTCCACTGCTGTTCCTCCTCCTTGCAACAGGAGTTTGGGTTGTTGTCGTGGCAACCACTGTGAAGTTACCATGCTGCTGCTGAAACCCGGTCATTGAGGTAGATGCCGAACACGCTGAAGCCGATGTTGCTATTGTGCAGCTACTCCCTCCACTACTACACCCGGAAGAATCCTGATGGCGGAGGGTGTAAGAGCTTCCTCCCTTCTTACTACTGCCCCCACTGCATCCTCCACTACAACTGGAGTCCTTCCTGGAAATTGAGTTTTTCGAGGAACAAGTAGGAACTCCAGAATCTCGGTCAGAACTGTCATCCCCTTTGACGTCCCCTTCTTTCGCGAAACTTGACAGTTCTGGGAACCCTCCCGAGATGTCAGAACACGAAGAGCCATCATCAAATTCTTCGATGTCTTCGTACTCATCATCTCCTGTTGTCCCTCCACCGTCAACTATTGCCAAGTCATAGGCCGGCTTTAATTTCAGTCTCTGAAGAATCGCTATATTCTGCCTAATCACGGCATTTATCTCTTCTGTAGTTTGGCATTGACAAGGACATGCAGTTGTCGGGAATACATTGCAAATCTCCCCGCATTCACCTCCTCTATGCCCTGAAAGGATTGTAAATTCATCTACCTCCCCAGTCTCGTCAGGGACCTCAGTCTGATCAGTTCCATTCTCAACTATTTGAGAAGAGGTATAGGCCAGTAAAAACTCTTCCTTTGCTACAGGGCTCACCGGAAAATTCTTCGGCCTTGGAGGTATCGCTATATCCTTAGCTGGAGTTCCAGTTTTCAGACTTGTTTCGGTTAGATCTGGGCTCACAATGGGGCTCACCAGGCAGCCCCGCATGTCTACTTTGCCCCCAACAGCTACCGATATTAATAGAAACAAGATCGTCGTCAACTATGTCTAACGAGTCCAAAGAATGATGACGCGCGATGGAGTTCAACTGTAAAAAGTCTGGAGTTTTAAGGGGCGTAAAGGGCTTTATCGATCCAGCCACTGAATTGACACCGGTCAAGTCAAGTGTAAGCCCGAAGCCTTTAGTTTTCATAGATTTGGGCAGTTCATCTTCAGTTCTGTCGCATTTGAGAGCGGAATCGTTTCCCAAATCTAGAGATGTCTCAAGTTCCTCCACATGATGGGATTTTCTCAGTTCGCTGTGTTTACTCTCACGCGGAGTGTCCACACAAATGTCTGGAATATCCATACTAGAAACAGACTGGCTTGATTTATTACTTGAAGTACGTTTGGAATAGGAGCTCCTCCTGGATTTCGGAACAACTCCCGTGTCCAAACTAGGGACAGGGCTTAGAGGACTTCGCATAGGGCTATTGGTCATGCTTCGGCACACCATGACAGTCGCTCAGGGACGAAATGGAACCGCGTGGGCTGAGAAAATTCTTTGGAGTTGGATTAGGCGACAGTTTCAGTGATCCTTCTTGGATGAACAACTCTCCTCCAATGCAATTTACCGGAGGGGCTACTGGACTTGGTAATGGACTCCTTTCAAACTCTGGCAGCATTAAACTCTTCGGGTCTATTGTAGTCTGGCATGAATTAAGGATCCGTAAATTCTGGAACTGGAGCTCGCAAATTCTCTTGCTAAGGTTTTCATAAAAACTATCGCTCTTTCCTAAACGGCTCATTTCCTCCAGAAAATGTTGGCTATCGTTAGCGTCTAATATCTTCGGTTTGTTTTCATATTTAGCAGTCATTGGAGGTGATCCTTCCTCCGCTGAAAATCTCTGTTCCTCTCCACTCCCCGTCAGACTCTTTTCTTCCTGACTCCCCTCTGGAGTTTCTAACGGAGGTAATGACGATTTATCATCATCTTCTCCACACCTTTCAATCTTTGCACATTTATCCACCTCCACACAAGGAGGGATCATTGGTTGGTCAATTTGGAGTAAATTCTCTTCCCCGTCTTTCGGCGGCGGACACAAACTCAAATTAGACTTGTTCGACTTCAAACTCACCGACCCTGGCGAGTCCGACTTGGACTTTTTCGTAACCTTTTGTTTCTTCCATCTCCCGTCAGTTTCACTCCAGACCCCTTCACTATCTGAAGAGTCACTTGACAAGCTGCTGTTGCTGTCACAAAGTTCTGTCGAGCTGGAGCTGTCCGTTGTATGTCCACTTGACGCTGACGCTGTTCTCCTCCTCCGGAACTGTTTACTCCGTATTTTAGGAGCTGCTTTGTCCCACGTCATTGTTACCTGCTTCCCTCCAACCATTTTTTGTCCATTTGGTTGCGGCTGGCGACCATGATTCAAATTCCCCACATTGTTATTGATATTCCCAAGCTGGCCTTTGGTTCCGCTACTAGCTCGCCTCATTTTCGGTTTATTTCCTCCACCAGAACCTCCCAAGTTGACCATTTGCTTTTTCATTGTGGGTGCAACAAACAAACTATTTGAACGTTGACCTGGAACTCGGATTCTTGACGTCTCCAGCCCCCGGAGAATTATCGTTGTGGCCTTTTGCCTATCTTTCATTGCTGCATAATGCCGTTTTAAATTGTCCAACTCGCGTTTCGCCAGGAAAAAGGATTTGTATGGAGTATCTTGCTGGATTACTGCACGCTGTTGTTGACGTAACTCGGCCAGTCCAGGAAAGGGAAATGGACCCACGGAAACAACACATTTCACCAGGGCATTCGGGTCCATCAAACCAAACTCAAGCAGTTCCCTGGTAACTACTCCCATTACGCCGTAAAATTCGTCGGCCGAGTTTACAGCCAGAATCCGGCTAGAAAGTAAAAACAAAAAGAAAATTTTATATGCTGCAGACATTTATTGTTAGGAGATTATAGAGTCTGTCCACTTAAACAGACTTTGAGATTTTTTAACAAAAAAAAACTTGTCTTTTGTTCTGTGTGTCTGTTTCATGGATAAAATGCATTAGCTCCTGGGTGTGCTATCACAAAGACATCTTTTTTAATAGTTCGTTAGAAAAGAGAATCTTTCTGTGTCCAGCGCACACCTCGGCTGTTTTTTTTTCTGGAAAAATTGTGCCTTTCAAGCGTGACGGTATTTTATCCCTTAACATCTCAACACGACAATGGAACATATCTCTTAATGTCCTTTCTTGCTTGGTTGCCTACTTTCAGCTGCATTATCGCCTGGATGTTTTTTCCAGGAAAGAAACATCAAAAGACACAAAAGGAGTCCAGAGCATCTTTAATGTTCTTACATGCACAAGTGAACAATCTGGCGAATTTATTGGAAAAAGATAGTTTTTTTATTGTATAACTCGTCGCGGCTTATATCAGGTATCGTTTGTCATCTTTTCAGGAAATCGGACGGTTGACAACACAAAAAAACGTCATAAAAGAATCCGAGGAGCTTTGTGAAATTGATACGGGCGGGGAAAGGGAAAGTGGGGAAAGGAAGGAACTTAATATATTCTGTACGGAGACTTAAGGGAAGGCGACTTACGGTTCAATGGCCGTCCATAAAACGAGAGCAGTGCGGAGGAGAACCTCGGAGCCCTCGAGGAACACTAAATCCCAAATCTGGAAAGAACAAACAAAGATTTTTTTTTAGTTAGTAGGCAGTACAGAATGATAAAAACTACATAATTCTGTTTGTTGTCAAAGACATAGCCAGAGAGACATTAAGGCATAAAAAAAACTTTGCGAGTGGTTTTTTATTACAAAGGTACGCTTCAGTTGGCTTCCGTCGGTGAAAGCAGGTTGTTTACCCGAGAAAAAGTGTTTTACATGTAGACATTAAGGCATAAAAAAAAACTTTGCGAGTGGTTTTTTATTACAAAGGTACGCTTCAGTTGGCTTCCGTCGGTGAAAGCAGGTTGTTTACCCGAGAAAAAGTGTTTTACATGGACTACATTTTTTTCCATCAACGTGTTTTGATTTTACATGAGTATAGAAAGGCTTCAGGGTATTATGCAGCCACAAGGGTCATCTTTTAGGTTTAAGATGTGTACTGCGTACAAACAAAGCACTTTGTGCGAGAAAGCAGACGAGTGAAAGCTTTAAATCTGTAGAAGTACTTGGCCTCTGACATTTGAGTTTTACTTGTAAGTAAAGGAAATAACAAAATTTTGTAGAAGACTTTGGCCCTGTGAGGAACAATTTTTAATTTCCTTCTGTCTTCGCTTTCTCTAATCCAGTTAGGAACAAACTACAATCATTAACGTTGATCATGTTTGAGAGCATCTAAGAAGATTACATCGACAAAGCTAAATCTTAATGTCACATCATTTCCACTCCTGTTCAAGATTTTTCATCTTCAGAGTTCAAAAAACTTTTTCCCCGAAATATTTTTTTTCCAAGAGAAGAAAAAAATTCATTTAAGTTGTATTCTAACAGCTAAAAGTCGTCATATTTTGGTATTTTTTCAACCGTCTAATGTGCGCGCTACATTCTCTATTGAATCTACTCCGCTTTCTCCACTTTCACTCCAAAAATTTGCCAATTTTGTTACTTAACTGGTTAAACTATGCATGCTATGGGTTTTTTCACTCCTCTCATTTCCACTTCAAATCTGATAACTTTCCCCATACAGAAAAAATCTGCACCTTTTCTACATTCCAACTGGTTGCCTTCTCAAAATGTGTCCGTTTTCTTTCTTTCACTTAAACCAGTCCATGTTTTCCTTTTTTATACGTCTTTAGAGAAAAAGTTGCACAACCTTTATGAATATGAATGAAAAATACACATCTCATCCAGAAACGAAGGCACTTCTGCCTTTGCGACACATATTTTGTTAGAAAAAAAAGTTACTTATTTTGAAAAGGCAACAGATTATGATTCTTTTTTTCCTATTTCCCCAGTTGTCATCCCCGAGGACACTTATTTCCAAAGGAAACCATTCTAAATTACTGTAGGATTGGCCTACTTCCAAATTCAATCCGCTAAATACACAATCATTCTAAAACAACATGTTTTTTTTCGTGTAATTCTATATGTATTACGTATATTTTTACATAATAATCTTGTTTTTTCTCAAGAATGTCCTTCAAGTTTTGGAGTAATCAGAGTCGCAATAACAAACAGTTGTGGAAAACCGTTTGATGTTTTGTTTACGTTTCGCCTACAACTATTACAGAAGCCTTCTAAAGTGAGCTTCTCTTTGTCTTTTCAAGAAAACTATTTACTAAAAATGGGAACAAACAAAGAATAAAAATTGCTAGCTTAAGGTCATTCATGGCAAACTTTTTCGTAACCTCTTAGAATATAATTTCACTCTAGGTTGAAAAAAAATCTAATAAGTTTGAGATAAAAGTTTGGAGATTTATTTCCAAAACTTGTCTATTGACAAGGGAAATATCCAATCCCCTTTTGAGGAAAATGAAATTGGGAAATTGGAATATCATGTGACACTCGTAAAGCAATATGGAATCAATGATTATCTTCGGAATAAGGAAAGAGATCCAAAATTGTTGGCAAAAGTTTTGTACAAAAATCAACCTATTTTGTGACATCATAAAAAGACTATTTTGTTTTAAGGAGAAAGTCGTCCGTACATTTTACTTTCTTCGGGATGCACTTGAGCTGACCTTGACTACCGTTTTTGTTTCATCGTTATGATGTGGGTGACTTTTAGCTGATATCAGTCCTTTTTTGGGTGTTTCGCCATAAAAAAATAGTGAATGATGAGAGACTGAGGGAAAAAGCTCCATCACTGTCTACCCTGATTTTCTTTGCCGACCACAAAACTAGAGAAAAAACTTTCTCCTGGCAGCGTTTCTCCATTTATATTTTGACACCGTCATCTCCAGATGTTTTCCAAAAGGATTTTCTCCAGGATAAAGAAGTCTTGATGGAATTCTTTTGCAACATTCTTTTACTTGTGCGGCCGTGAAAAAAATCTACTCATGTATTTTCTCTTTTTCATGTTGAGTAAGATTTTTTTTTTGTACATTTTATTATTTGCATTAGAAAAGACATGTTTATTGTTTGTACTTACCCTTAATACGTTTGTAGTTGGCAAGCAATGGATAAATAGGGTGAGGAACCAGTGCATTGTAAATACATCAGTTAATGGAGGATTCTCGTCTCCGTTTTGTAACACAGTCAAATGGTTGTGTAGTGTGGGCTTTCGAAGTCTTAAAATCTCTCGGAATACGGCCATGTCCACTGCAAGTCCCCTTAGACCTTGGCTAAAGTAACCTGTGTGAACAAAACCAGAACAATGCACAAAAATCTGATGTAAAAACAGCCTTCCCCTAGTAGTTTAGTTAGCGTTCTTTTCCCTGAATACTACTAAATATGTCAGTTTGTTAAGCGCACTGCCGGCAAATTACTCTGCTTATTTGAGTACGTGCACGAGATTGCAATACATTTCCGTTTTGGCCACTTCCGCTATTGCCTTTGGGGATGGTTTTTTTTTGTATTCATGTAGATTTCTCTTTTTAATGTAATTTTTTTGGAGGGAAGGTCATTTCTGGTGTTATCTGGGAGAAACTAGTTGTTATCCCGATTTGTACTGGAAACATGGTTTTGCACATGGAACAGTTTGACAAGGGAAAGTTTCGCGGTAGGAGGGACAAGGTATTATTATCTAATAATTGGATTTGTCATTGAGTTATTTGCGTTGGCATTTGCTGACCTTGTCATCAACCTGAGTTTCCCACAGGAATAGCGAAAGGACGAATGGGAAATGTTGTCATTGATATTAGATATATGACCTAGTTGTGGCTTATGTAATATCCTTACCTTGCGGAAGTATCCCTTCAATTAAAAATATAAGAACTTTCAGCGTAAGGGTCTCATCGCCTGAAGTCATCTGGAGGAGCATAGCTCCTATCATGTTGA
>JAAXOA010002411.1:0-13276 GCA_036561885.1 Salina celebensis | reverse complement strand
CAAGTGTGGGGCTTATCGGATATGGATGCTGATGGTAGACTAGGCTCAGAAGAGTTTGTTTTAGCGTTACATCTTTGCGATTTATTTAGACAGGTAACAGGTTGCAATGTTTCAACCTAATCATTTCGTAGTATAAATTATGGTACTAATGCAGATGTCAATGCCTTTTTTCACAGACTGGTAGGCTTCCTCCTAAACTAACTCCAGAACTCATTCCACCGTCATTTCGTACTGGATCTCGTAAACAGTCGATCAAAAGTATACCAGGATCCAATCTTGCTAGTGGCCAAAATACTGGAACCAACACGCCTGTCTTAGACATGTCATCAGATCCCCTCTCGCCATGTAAGCCTCTTTCTTATGCACATTGCACATATAAATCGTTTGGAAAAAGTCTTGTAATAAAAGTATTTATGTTTTTCTAGCTGCAAATAGTTTTGAAGACAAACGTAAAGAAAATTTCGATAAAGGTCAGGCTGAACTAGACAGAAGAAGAAGAGTTTTGGAAATGGAACGTCAAAGAGAAAAGGAAGAACGAGAGAGAAAAGAACGTGAAGAATTTGAAAGAAGAGAAAAAGCAAGATTGGAACAGGAAAAGCGACAGCAAGAAGAACGAGAAAGACAGATGGCCATTCAAATGGAAATGGAACAAAGAAAGCTAGAGGAAATGCGAAAGATGGAGGAGCAGAAGGAAACGGCCCGTCGGGAAATGGAACGGCAGAGACGACTTGAAATGGAAGAAAACAAACGTCACGAATTGCTCGCCAGGCGCCAGAAAGAGCAAGATGAAGTATTACGCTTGAAAGGAGTCAATCATGGGCTTCAGTTAGAGTTATCTCAATTGGTAAGTTACAAAAGACAAAGCGTTTTAGGTCAGTTAATGGGAATTAATGGGAAAGAATAATCGAATTACGTTTTATGTATTTGTCTAGACTGATAAGGTGAAAGAACTGTCAGGGAAGATCACTGAGACACGTGTTGGCGTTTCATCAGTCAAAACAGAAATAGACGGGATGAGGGTCAAACGTGACACATTTATGAACGATATGGGTACATTGAAGAGTCAGTTGAAAGAACAAAACAACCGGATGGTGGCGGCGGCACAAGAGAAGGCACGCCTGGAGAAGCTCACAAGTGAGAGTGAAGGGAAGCAAATGAATTTGAAAGTTCTTCGTGAAAGATTGCAAACTGTTAAAGAGGAGGTGAGTATTTTAGGATTACTTTGAGCATCATATTTCTGAATCGGTGCAACACTAACCTTTAATTGTTTTATATAGTTGGCGAAAAAGCAAACAGATTCGGACGCAGCAGCGGAAGAAGTGAATGAACTTAAAACTAATTTGTCATCATTAATTGAAAGCTGCAAGACCATATACGAAGAGTACAAACAGAAACGGGAGACTGTTATTCAGATGCGAAAGAAGCACCAACAAGAGTTTGACTACAACGCAGCATGGGGATCAACCGCTGAGCCACCTAAACCAGCGGAAGTTTCAGTTAACGGCGATGCTGTAGAATATTACAGGGCCGTTTATGACTTTGAAGGCAGGAATGCAGATGAGTTATCGTTCCCCGCGGGTGCTATTATTCAGGTATTCATGAGATAGAATATGTTGAAGCGACAGTAAGCTTTCGGAAAGCACGACGGATTTATAAGGTTTTGATTTAAACAATATAGAAAAGCGTTGATGTTGTCCCCGATCCTGGATGGCTGGCTGGTTCGTACGAAGGAAGTTCTGGTTGGTTCCCAGAGTCATTTGTGGAACCCCTTCCTGCTGAAGAGTAAGAAAACTAATTTAGTGGACAATCACGTGTGAAAGAAGATGATTTGATATCTGATTTTGATGATTTGTCTGTTTCCTATCAGGGTGCCTGTGGTTGCTGAAGTAAATGATATTCCGGAAGCAATTCCAGAACAAGCGGTAGAGGAAGGCGGTAAGACGTAGAAAAAGTTTTATTGTTAATACTGTAATCTATTTTAGCAGGTGTATAATTTCTTTTTTCTGTCTATTTGTATTCTCTAGATTATTACGTGGCTGTCTATCCTTACGAATCTGAAGAACCGGGAGATTTACCATTCCAAGCTGGTGAAATGGTGTATGTAACACACAAAGAAGGTGAATGGTGGACGGGCACAATAGGTACCGATAGAACGGGAATATTTCCAGCAAACTATGTAGCCAAACAAGATGAAGTTGCTACCACGGCAGAAACAACAGTTGATGGCACTGATAGTGGAGTAGACACGAACAACCTCGGTTTCGGAGATACCATCCATTCCAATCTATCCAATGATGTTTCTACGGCTTTAAGTGGTGACGATATGAAGCGTCATGAACCTACCAAAATTCAACTAGAACCACACGAAGAGGCGGAAATCAAAAGGGAGATCAGTGAAATCGCGAAATTTCCACCTCAGAAGTCACCTAAAGCTGGAACAAAGAAACGATATGAAATTGCCACCGTTTTGGCGAACTATCAACCCACATCGGAAGGCCAACTACAACTCACACGAGGCCAGTTAATTACAGTAAGGAAAAAATCGCCGTCTGGTTGGTGGGAGGGAGAACTTCAGGTAAGTCTTTGTCATTCTATACAAAAATTAACATCAGAACAGAACGAAAGGCGGTAGTAATATTTTTATTTCATCCATTTTCGCAACAGGCAAAAGGCAAGAAACGACAAATTGGTTGGTTTCCCGGTTCTTATGTGAAGGTACTGGGCCCTGGTGGTGGGTCAAGGCAATCGTCGTCAAGAACTACTCCCATTCCATTTGACGAAATTGCTGAAATGCCTATGATGGCTGCTCCAATTTACTCAGACACTAAAGGTAGCATTTTTAAAAATCCAAGTATATTTTCTTAGGAAAAATATAATATGATCTTTTAAATAAATGATGTTTTCCAGAACAAGTTATCGCCTTGTACCCATACACAGCCCAAAACTCAGACGAGTTGACGTTTACTAAAGACGACGTAATTACAATCATTTCAAAAGACGAACCGGATTGGTGGCGAGGTCAACTTGATACTGCAGTAGGATTATTTCCGACAAATTATGTTCAACCAGTTTCTAATACGCAAGGTCAAGAACCAGAATGTAAGTGAATCTGCAACATTCCTATAAAATTCTTTTTATTTTTTAAACTTTCTGTTACATTCCTTATTCCGGATTTCATGGATGAAAGGACAATCCCGTCACTCTTACTAAAACTTCATAATATTTTAGTATTTTCTGTATCTTTCGGAGGTTTCCTTGACTGATAACTTCACTGTCTTATCGTGATAAACGCAGTAGTACCTGTCTTAATAGCTTGCACTGCCAACTTGACAGATGCACATTCCCAATCGCTTTAAGCTTCTCGTGCACTTACGTCACGTAATATTATTTTTTCACCATTGTTCGATGTATATTTTTGCTTAACTTTTCCTGACATATTTTGTGTATAAAGTTTAGATTCAAAAGATAGTACGACATGGTATTCATGTTAAGGTTATAAGTGGTAATATGGCTCTGCAACATGCTAAGTGTATTGGACCAGCGGATGTTAAAAATGACATGACGTGACATTACGTGACGAAATAGGATAGTGAGATGTAATCAGTCAAGAATTCAAAGAAAGGAATACGTTTTTGTTGCTAGTTTGATTCGGTGGGTATTTTTACTAGCTCTGCCCCCTTCATTCCGTTGCATTTTTGTACTTGTTACATTTTTTTTTACAATTTAATTTTCGCCAGTCGTATGTTGAACTGTGATCGCTGACTGTTTTTGTGTGTCTGTTTTTGTGATAGGAGGATGAATGCATTAAGCGATTTCAAAATGGCGAGTGGAAGAGACTCCCGATAGGAGACCCNGTTGAACTGTGATCGCTGACTGTTTTTGTGTGTCTGTTTTTGTGATAGGAGGATGAATGCATTAAGCGATTTCAAAATGGCGATTGGAAGAGACTCCCGATAGGAGACCCTCCTTGAAATTACACATGCAAGAAGAAAATTGGTATTCAGTTTGAGACTCATCCCCTGGAATCCTCTAAACAAAATTAAAGCAGTTTCCCATCAATGTTATTTTATGAATATCACTTCAAAACAATAATCATGAACTCAATCATTGAAAGAAAACCATTTTAAAGTGGTTTTTGTTCTTAAAATACTAAATAATGGAACAATAACAAGCCAAAGTGCTTTTTTCTCAAATTATCTCCAATCTCGCACATTAAACACGTTCGTGTGTGTAAAAAAAATATCTTAACCTTAACACAATTAGAGTCAAATGTTTTTCAAACGTAGCTGGTTTATAATTAGTAATTAGTACTAATTAGAAGTAATCCGTAAAAGATTGGAAACCCTGCAGTTAAATGTTTTTCAATGTAAATGTTCCTCTTCAGACCACATAGTCACCAATCACCATACATGAAAGTCTGTTTCCCTATGATAACCCAAAGAGGCTATCCATTACTAGAAATTATAGATGTTAACAGAGTTCATCCGTATTTCCTTAACTCACAACGACAACTTGAAAGATTCATAGTAAGGAACATTGTACAGAGAAAATATATCCTATTACGTACTCACTCACGATTGATCAATGATCCCGGTTCAGTATGGTGTGTGCAACTCTTAAAAATGCAATACGTACATTGCAATGCAATGGTGCTTTACATAAAACCTTCAGGTCAAATCCAAACTAAAATTTAAAATATGCTACAATAAAATTGTTATATAAGTTACGATTAGTGTATAAATGAAAATCCTATTGTACTGACACTACGGCAAGGTTTATAAGGAGTCATAAACTATACAATTTAGTCGAGATTTAGGTAGCAGAATGACGGTAGTTGACACTAGCAGAGAAAAGATTTTATAGATTTATGAAAAATATGAACTATTTCTGTGTAATAAGTGGGTGTGTCTACGTTAAAGCATTTGAAGATAATTACTTTATTTTTTAAACATTGTTGGTCAATTTGCAATGATCAATCATGAGACACAGCTATGAATCATAATCTTTATACAAACGGTAATTACCCGCGAAAGAATCCTGAAGTCCTAAATAACTTTAGACCGGTAATTTGTATTAAATGTCACAAAAATATTGTGCGATAAGCTGGGTTTTAGTCTGAAAAACATACAAACCAGGTTAAGTTGCTGTATTAGCTTAGTACAGGTTGCATTAAGTACACATGATTAGTATACATTAGGTAGCGCTTAAAACATAGTTGCGAATTTTGTTTCTTCGGCAGGAATAGCGGCTACATCAATTAGATGAAAATTGATTGGATTGTTTTGAGTGAAATGAATTGAAGAATTAGCAACCTTTGAAAGAAATTCATATGCAATGTTTCTATCATAGTGAACAGTTGTTATATTCCAAAAGTGTACTTCCAAAAACGCAGGTAATTCGTAAAATCGTTACACTGTGCTCGATGAGACTAGTAAGTATACTGGTATTTAATTTTTTAGGCGTAATACTGTCGATGCATTTTGTTTGTGATTCAAGAAAGACTTTTAAGTTTTTGATAATCTGGGAAAGGTTGGTAGTAATTGTAGTAGGTAGTATAAATGGATATTGTTTGTACCTTTGTTTTGCAGGAGCCCTTGTGGTTCAATCAAACTGAAGCATTGATTTTAACTGAACATTTACATCACTGAGTAATGGTTATGTAGGGCCGTAGATTATTACGTAAAGATGGAAGTATAGGTACACAGTTTGCTAGTTTGTCTTACGATTAGTTAACAAATCTGAAGCACATAAACATTTTTTATGAATCTGCTAAAGACTATGGACTAGACATGTACGAAATCAATCAGCAAAATATAAAAAATGCATATTTTATTGGCTCAAACAAGGAACAGAGTAGAGAATGTTGCAACTAGTCAGTTTTATGATTTTCTTGTGATTAAAAAAAGGAATTTTAAAGCACACAAAAGTTCAGCTACTGGTAGAACAATTGCCAAAATACGTTGTAAAACAAATAGTCGTAGAATGTGAAAGGTTGACTAGGGAAGTAGTGATGCACGGTGCATGTATATAATTAAAGAATTAATGAGAAAATATATTATACGTAGATTGTAGTTTCGCACCTTATCTTATTTTCAACGTTAGACGCATAATATGAGTAGTTTGACAGGAAAGTATTATTTTTTAAATCTTCAATCTTTGAAATTAACAATGTGACAACTGACAAAAACTTTCCAGTCACCCTCAAGCATATCGTTATAAAAATATGTACGTTCAGGAGAAGATCTGTTCTTGCGTTGAAGAATCTCTCTACGTTTATTTTAAAGTGTAAATATTTGTATTAACAATATTTAATATATTTAAACCCGATGAGATGTGACAGTGAAACAGGCAGAAATGTTTTAATTATATTTTGACCAAACCTTTTTACATGAAAAGATCCTGATTGAATTTGGATTTTAACAACCTAAACACGTATTTTATTTTCTGTTAAGATTTTACGGACATTGACAGCAATTAAATAGATCCTAGCTGAATATCGCAATATTTCCAAAGCTCATACACAACTAGACGAACACACTTGACAAGTAAACGCATTTTACAGCCTTAACCTTCATAACTATATTTTGTATTTGCACGAGGTTTTATGTTTGATCTTTTATTTTTTAAATTGTCAAGAACTTCATGTAATAGGCCTTAACCAAAAATAACTCATCTTAGTTAGATGCAGATTTTTTAACGCTGTTTCTCTCTTCCTCGCTCTGTAAGGTTAACCTACAAAAAGTTGAGGTTATTTTAAAAATGTCTTCTTTAAAAAGCTTCGTCACAATGAACAATATGCGTAAATATTTGTTAAATATTTTAGAAAACAAAACAAAACAATATGACTCTATCAACAAAGTAGTTGAAAAATCAGTAATGTTCACATCTAAAGTAACGAAGTAGAGAGTAGTTTTGACATGAAAAGAATCTAAAATTATTATCAATAAGCATAGCCTAGTAAAATACGTCAAATACACAGGTCCTAACTACCACGAGTTATTCTAACTGTTACATAAATGTCCTTTCATCCATGAAGAAGCAAACACGGGGTTAAAATTATTTCAAAAAAGATTCAAAAACGCGTCCTTGAAAGTGGTTAGAAGCAAAAAATGATGGAACCTATAAGATTTATTCAATAAGATAAATTTTTGTAGGATAAGTTGCCTATAAGGAGTATTGCAATAAAATATGAAGAAATAAACAAAATGATCAAAGATCATTTTCGAAATAATATTTGGTTGACTTATCTTATTGAAGCATAATTATCCTCTTTAACATTAATTAGCCCCATCACCATTTGGAACTGGAAACAGTTTTACCTCAACCGGAATCAATGGAGCTGCTAGTCCTCGGTTGGACGTATGGCCGGAATTTGCCGAGTTCGAAAATGAGGATCCGTTTAATGACTTCGGAAACAAGTTTACCAATGAGGACCCTTTCAACGAGTTTAAGCAAAATGATTTTGTAAAAAATGGAAACGGATTCCATCCCGCTTGCCGATGAGACAAAAAGGCAAGAAACGATCCAAGAACTGATAACAACTGAAGAAAACTATATGGCGGATATGAAAATTTTTAAGAAGGTTTGCTTGCGAAAAATCCTCGTTTTTATTCCAAAATTAGTGGATTTGTTTTCCATTGCTCATTTACTGGGAATTGTTTTTCACCAGTGCTTTTTGATACCGCTGCATCAATCGGGTATTTCTTAGCCAGGATGAACTGAGTGCCATGTTTGTTCACGGATTCCCTGATGAGCTGATTGATTGTACGAATAATTTGCTAAGAGCTTTGGTGATTCGGAAGAAGAATTGTATTAATGGAACTATACTAATGATTGGTGATATTCTTTGTCAACATGTAAGCTTTAAACTGATCTCAAAAATGGTTGATTAACACTTAAAACGTGATTTATAAATGGCTTATATTTTAACTTTTTAACAGATTCCATCATTAAACATTTACATAAGATTTTGCAGCGCGCAACTTAGGTCCTCTGCGCTTATCCAACAAAAAACGGAGAAGTCTCCTGAGTTCAAAGAATTCTGCAAAAAGTGTCAAATGCACCCGGACACAAAGAACTTGCCATTGATTTCCTTTTTAATTAAACCAATGCAAAGAATAACAAAATATCCGCTTCTAATTAAAAAGGTACAGGAATAAAACATCAGGAAGTACATTATGACGGATTGATGGAATATGTGCCAACGTGATATTTGACTAATTTTTATTTCTTTTGTTCAAAAGATAATGGAATACACTCCTGAGGTGCATGCAGACCGACAGAATTTGGAGGAAGCTCTGGCAAAAGCGGAAGAGCTTTGTGCGCAAGTGAATGAGGGCTGTCAGAGAAAAAGAAAATTCAGACAGATTGGAATGGATGCAAAATCATATCAACTGTGAAGGACTTGAAGAAAGACTAATTTTCAATTCATTAACGAATGCTCTTGGTCCTAGAAAATACTCTCATCATGGAGTGTTGAGAAAGGTAAGCGAAAGGCATGATTGGTGAATTATTCTTCAAACAGGAATATTGATTATCATGTGTATTTTCGAAATATTTCAGACAAAAAGTGGCAAAGAGCTGTGTCGGATTCCTTTTCAATGATTTCCTTCTTCTTGCCCAGCCGAACAAAATGTTAAGCTCCGATTCATTTTCTTTTGAACGTCATAAGAATCTCAAGTTTAAAATATACAGACAGGTAAAACATTTTAAATATTACAGCATAGCTGTTATATTTTATGTTGTTTATACAATATAACACCTTCACTTTTTTTTGTCATAGCCTATGTTTTTGAACGATATTGTTGTGGAAGAAGATGGAATGCAAAATGAAAATGATTTTGCCATCGGTGCGCAGACGAACAAGGCCGGACTAATGTATGTCAGTGCACCTGGCGTTTCAGAGAAAAGACTTTGGGTGAATAAAATCAAAGAAGCGAAAAGTCAATATTTGAAAACTGAACAACAGTACCTCCAGCGACAACGCTCCAGTAAGTTAATTTGTTTGATTTCTAGTTAAGCAGTTTATAGTTTAATAAACACATATAAAGACGCGGTTTGATATAATAAACGAAAACGGATTTATAGAAAAAGTAAATGCGGTGGGAAGACTAATGGTGGTCATTATGGAAGGTATAAATTTATCAGACAGGGAACACACTGGTAAGATGATGATTTTCTTCCCTAAAAAATACCAGCAAATATTTGCAAAACACGACTTTGCCATTTGCACTAACTTTCTTATCAACACTAACCATCCGCACTATTACTTGTACATAGCCAGTAATTTGTAAAAACTTGTACGTAATGTAAGCACTGAATTTTATCCGAGTATATGAATATCTTATGCGTTTTTGTAGTTAACAATAGTTTACTAATACCGTTTAAATTTGACCTAACACTATACTTCTCGGTTTTTAATTTCGCCTGCACGTTTTATACCCAACAATTGTTACCTCTTTGGCTTTTAGTACGCGGTCGACCTCCAAAAGGGCAGCTTAACGTAGTTGTTCAAGGTGGAAAATCTTTGGTCAACCGAGATTTTACTGGTATATTTTATCTGATAACTTCTTTCTACTTATGCGGGTAGCATATTGGTGGGCTTTTTTGTACAAACATCATTTCATTTTGCTTTCAAACATTTGCTATATACACACTTTTTTGTATAAAGAACAAATCTCTCACATTTTCGCTTTCTCCACTGCGGGAAATATGCACACAGGTAAAAGTGATCCGTACTGTGAAGTTAGCTTGGGATCGGAGATTAAGCGGACGCGAGTGATTCAAGCTATCTTTAAATCCAAAATGGAATGATTCTATGCAGTTCTCCGTTAAGGACCTTCACGAAGACATCTTATGTATTACGGTTTATGATAAAGACTACTTTGCACCTAACCGTAAGTTAGCAAGTTGATTCAATTTGTGAAAATCTACATATTTAGATTTTAAATTGAATTCTCTTTTCTTTGTATTTTTTCAGAGTTCCTGGGTCGGACAGAAATTGCTGTGTCGAAGATAATGGAACAATCAAAGGATCTCAACAGCCCATTGATTCAAAAACTAGTCCTTCATGAAGTTGAATCTGGAGAGATCACTATTAAAGTTCATCTGCAAATATTTGAGAAATGAAGTCAGTAAGGAACCTTATGGACTAGGGTCGAACTCATCATAGACGAAATGGTATAAGTCATTTCAACAATTAACGCTAATATTATGGTAAAAAGGTTTACTGTAAATAAAGCTATCATCACGATTTATGTAGAGTCATTATTGATTACATCACAATTGTTATGTGTTTATCACTGTTTGATAAAGTTTTTGTAGTATTATTGATGCCATATAAAAACACACTGCGATAATTGTTTGATGTCATTCTTATTGTGATCGGAAGTTTTGAAAGTTGATTTAATGCTGTGATAAAATGCAGGCATAATAACTGAAATATTTAATATTTCTTGCAGTTTAATCCTGGCAGGTTAATGAAAAGTTTATGTAGTTTATTAGGTGTGGAGTATTTTTCTTCGTTTACATTAAAAGCTATGAATTAATTGCAACTTTAAGAGGTAAAATGTAATCTATCTATGATAAAATTCAAATAAAATACACGTCTACGTCTTGCCCATAATTACGTATTTTATAAAATACATTTGTCCATCATTTGTCATTCATTGGCCATTACTTAAGCCAAACATTATTCCGTTTTCTCCCTTTCCTCATTGCTTTGTTTTTCTGTGTTTTTGTTCTCGTTTGGAAAATCGCTGTATCTGAAAATAAGAAATAGCATCGTGTTCAATACAAATGTCATAGGGCAGCATATGACTTTTGGGCAAAGATCATAAAAAATGGGAACTGAAATCTTACTGGAACAGCGCTTCCATGTCTCCTTTAAACCATGCCACGAAGAGTGGAGCCCCGATGCATGCTGGAACTCAAGTACAACAGTGCAGGTTGTGCGCAACGGTAAGTTTTCGCTACATAAAACGTTACCCACAGCCCCAAAATGTATGCAATGACTCCAGTGATGAAATATGTCGGTGACTTCCTGTTCAATCTGTGAAATAAGGCAGGGTTAAGTAATGATTCTGATTTCTGGTTCAGGCATTATTGAGTTTGCTAACTTACTGATTATCAAATCGAAACAATAACGAAATGAATAATGCGGGTATGATAATGTCCCCTAATCCGAGCATCGTAAACTTGTTAGCTGCCAAGCCATTGTCCAGTATGTCAACAGGGAAGACAACTGAAGAAAAACAATAAAATTCTCACATAAAGTCTTATCAATAAAATGATTTCAATTACTATGTATTATACCACAGTGCTTATATACAATAAGTGTAGGAAGTAAAGATCATATGTTTATTCTGTGCGTTACTTGTCCAATAAAGCACCGCTACGTGGTGCTTCAATCGACTTCTCAGTAAGGTTTTCATATTGTGCATGTTCTCGGCATCATGATGACGAACTTTTTTGATATTTAATTATATATAACTGACTTAGCATACAAGTATTTGTTTGAAAGACACCGAAAATTAAGACTAGTAAACATTTAAGAAGTTAGTTTGGCTTCCTTTCGCTTATTTTTTGTTGCTTTGCCTTTCCCGAGGTCAATTCTAGCGCAACGAGAAAAGAAGTGCAACCGAGTTGTTATGTAATATGGAAATAACGCCATAACAACTTCCTCCAAGTGACCATCACCTCCACACCCAAATTTAGGTATATCATTAAGAGAAAAACGTGAAATGCAGTCAACAATCACGTCTCCGCTGGAAGAATGTGACTTGATTGATTCACAAACTGCTGACTCTAAGTCCAAAATTGCTCGAAAGAAGCTAGCTGTAGGGTGATGCAGGGGTCCATAGTTTAACACGTTGGTCAAACTAGCAAACTCCACTAGCTTCTGGTACGCCACAAGATAAAGATGCAACACAGTCCTTGCACTTTAAAAACTTTTGGCTTCTGTAACAGAGGAACCCAGCCAAATGGTAAACGATTGAGGAATCCAGTACTCCATCCTTGGACGACTTCGGCCTAGGAGCTCCCGTAGCAACAATTTCATGTAATTTCGCCACTAACTGGTCTTCAATGGCCTTCTGATGATCTTTTTTCGCTGCTTTCGCTTGTCGGGAAGATTCGCGAAGAAAGTTTTCAAATTTGACTAGTGTGTGAACAGGCTCTTCCGTTCCAACATTTCCTCTTAGGACCCGTTTTAATGGATTGTAGAGGCTGAGTAACCTGAATAGCTGCAAAAAATTGGACGCTGTAGGATGATCTTCTCGGCCGCCTGCTGCACGTATTAGGCCAAAGAATTTCTGTATAAGGATTTTTACACGATTAAACATTTAAAAGGTAGAAAGCAGCGGTGTTTAACCGGCTGAATAATTACAACAATACCTCTAAGCAGTCCTGTGTTATTTTCCCCGTGAGTACGTAGCTGAATCCCATTTCATCCAACAAAAAATTCACAACTTCGATAGTAGAAGAAATAGTTATCTTCAGCGCAATTAGTGTTTCCAGGCTAGCAAATGTTGTTTCTATTTTCCCTGCGTCCACTCGACGAATATATGATTCGAGTCGCTTGTTAAAAGAACACAGCACCTGTATATGAACATTTGAATATAAGATTATAATTATAAAATATCTTATAATTATGTAGTTGCATTGTGATATGTAGAGATATTTAACACCATACCTCATATAGTTTACACTTCCGTGTGATGCCTTCTTTCGGAACATTTGCGTTCAAGGTATCAAACAATTCGTTCAGTTCCGTGGTAAAAGATTCCGTTTCTTCGGAGTTTTCAAATCCGTTCGCACCTAATGTCCTGTACCATTGGATTCCAGTTGCAACCGATCGGCTGAAAAGCTGGAATGATTAAAATAAGCACACTGCAATCAGACTAAACAGTAAACAAAAATTCATTTCTATTAAAATCATCCCCTGTGTGTACCTGGGTAGCCAACGGAACTCGCATTTTCTCAAAGTTATTGGGATTAATATGTGATCTGGACAATTTAGGGCATTTCCGCAAGCCACACGCACGTCTTGTGTCTTCTTCATACAGTTTTTCATAAAATGCGAAGTTTGCGGCTCCATCAAAGAACTGAAAAGACAAGATGAGTATAAATACAAGATATATTAAATTTTTCGAATTACACAAACCCCTTACCTCTACTACGTTGTATTTCCGGAAGTGGTTGCGGATGCATTTGAACAAATGTGGGAAGTCCGTACAAAAGTATAGATTCCTAACCGAATCGCATGGATGCTCAGTCT
>JAAXOA010002410.1:0-13277 GCA_036561885.1 Salina celebensis | reverse complement strand
CTCAGGCTGAGGCGAGGAACACGCTACAGGGCAAGACATAGAGTGAAACCGGCGTCGCCATTGATGTTTGGTTTGCCTCAAAATAAGACTCGTTGTATCTTTAGTTCGGTCACAAAAAAAAAATCAGACAAAAACTGAGACACTCAAGATATGATCTACTTTTTACTTTGGAATAACCAACAACTCTTGTCTGGAACTAGTTTGTTTTGTGAATATTAGTGTGGTTATTGTTCAATTCAAAGCATAAATGTAAACAACAACTGCACAATCATTTTCGACCAGTGGTTTTGTTCTCATATATGCATACTTTCCGGTTGTCTAGGCCAAATAAATGTGGCGATGTTATGAAAGCAATTTATAATTGTTTACGTAAGCATCTTCTCCATACTTACATACCATCCCAGCTTTTAACCGCTGAAGGAATAGCGAATGAACTAACGTACATACCGTATAAAATCCCGATTTGTTAGTTAAAACTGATATAACATGAGTATTATGACACAAGAAGAATTACGACTCTTCCATTCGATTTGTACTTATTTCAAGTTTGGAGGCTTCCACTGAAGCAATTACTTAATTGACATTAAAAAACAATCATCCATATCGCTAGGACTGGTTGTGTCTACGTATTTTTCATCTGACTGAAGCATCTACTTATTTTACAAAAGAACAATCGGTCAATTTCTGAAGATCGACTGTCAAAATTATTTAACGAGGCAGCAATATAATGATGACCGACCGGTTACAAAAACTTCCCTTATTTTGAAGGGTATTTTCCATTTATGTACATTATTTTTAAGAGTTGATTTAAAATCGTAACAAGTAACATAACTTTCCGATTAACTAAGCGATTTCCGGATAGATCTGAAGTAGCGTTACGTACAATACATGGTGACAGTGACAACTCTCCTAACAACGCTTAATAATTGATTCATATTTTGTAGAAATGGTGTTATGTATAATTGGCACGTTTTGCCTATTCAAAAATCCTGCTTGATATACATATGTACAGTGTAATCCAGCTTCTTATCTGGTCTTAACGTCGAGCAATTGTATGGCCAGTTCGCCTTCATTAAAAACCGTTAAATACTGCAACAAACTATCTAACTGCGTTTGGAACAGAACAGAAACTATGACAATAAAACTACTGCTATTGTCAGCAATGGATACAGTTCTGTTTCACGTGGTAGCCATAATAATACTTGTTTACAACTCATCTACGACTCTTGCAATGGACCGAATATAATCTCAGTCTCACCTATTTGCCTATTCAAGCAAACCTCCTTTGATATTAACTATTCACATTTTGAAATGTCCGTGGATATTATTCTGTACATAGGTCACCGTCCTCACCGATCGCTCTCTGGTCAGTTTAATCGGACATTGCATTACGTCACAGAGTATCGTTTTACACAACCAATGGAAGCTGTTGTCATTACAAAGAACCATTACAACAAAAAATCCGGATTTACCGGTCAAGTCTACGATATATTCAAACATTTACTCTTCTCTGACAGGTTCATATTTTTCTGGTTATCATCCACTTGTTTCAAACAGCTTGTAAATCCTCGTGCATATTTTAAGCTGGATCAATCAGTTAGGACTTTATTTCCCGGTTCACCAAGCTTAAGCCTTGTGCTAACTGAATTAAACATCGAGTTTCAAATTTCTCCTGAACTTACGTCTGAGGGTCTATCAGGACTCCATAAATCTCTCAAATGGAACGCGGATGGGAGAAAGATATTTAGCCTTGTCCAAGTGAGAATCGACATTCAGCTGTATTTCGATCTGTTTGCAAATGAGACCTATGCTTGTCTTCGACTTCGCCCTACATCCCGTTATTCCTTTCTCTGTTCCGCAAATATCATGACAACTTTAACCATTTCCAGAGCACATAACATTTCACTAGACATCGTTAATCTTGACCGTATCGGGAAATGGTCGCATTTCTGGAAACGCTCAGGCTACAAGGAATATTTCTTGGTGAGACCAGTAGAAATGTATGCCCCCTTTCTTACCGCAGGTCACTCTCGACGAGCCCGCCAATTTGCAGCTTACCACGAAATGTTTCCAATCTACTGCAAATTTATTCAAAAAGGACGAAACACAATGCACCCCAATGTTTGGTTGTCGGGTTTACCATACCAGGCTTGGCTCATCATTTGCGTTACATTCGGTGCTCTGTCAATTCTATTTTTAGTGATTGACGAAGCCACTGTATCGGTTGGAACGTTTTTGACGTTATTTGTGTCCTCAATTACTCGCCAGTACACCTTGAAGCATTCTTCTAGTGCAGGAAATTTAGCCTCTGCTGCAATTATCAGTCTTACAACTTTCATGTGCTTGGTTTATGAAAACTCGTTGGTGACTTGGTGAGTGATGTCGTAACTTTCACGGGGATGCATGAATTTTCCAGTGTGATGGCAGCGATCAATGCTGGGTACAAATTTGTGTGGTGGCCAGAAAATCATGAAAACAGCACCTTCCAAGACTTTTTCTTCTGGGACTTCAAAATGCTGCAAATTTCAGACAAACTTTCCTCAAGCTTCATTATAGGTGACCTTGACGATTTTAAAAACAACACTAAATTCGTTACACAAAAGGTAATGTATCCTGCGTTTGACGTAAACTTGGAAATTAATACTGCAGTCATCTTGAATAACATTGAAATATCCCAAGAGAATATTGATTTGGTCGTGAGAAGGATTACTGCTTGTGATGTTTTGAATCAGCCGATTCATAAGCACATGGATGTATGGGAGGTTTATTCTGCCAACAGGGAGGGGTTGCTAAAGAGCGTCGCCAGAATACAGCAATCAGGCCTAAATGAGATGTGGGAAAGCCGGGCCAATTTTGCTTATCTAAGGGAGATCAAGCAAATAGGAATGGCTGACGTTAGGAAGTCAATACAAGATAGGTTTTCGTCAGATCTGGATGGCGAGATTGATTTGACCACGTTGCAAGTCGTCAATCTTTTCTGTGTTGTTTTGTCAGCTTTCCCTGTTTGTGTAATGAGTTTCGAAATGGTGTCATTTTATTATTAGTCTTGAATAAGGCAGACATGGGAGAACTTGGCAAATTTAGCTTACATTCGGGAAATCCATCAAATTGGAATTTTCAAATATCAAAAGAACCACCGAGGCACAATTTTCCCCGTACCAAGAGATTGACATTTCAAAGTTGAAAGTCATCGGGGGTTTGTATTTGTGTTTAGTTTTGTATCATTTTCTTTTTGGGTATTGGCATTACAACATATCTTTGTGGACGATTTGGCTTGAGAGGTATGTAACGGGTCTATTTGTTTTGCAATTAAAATAGTGAAATACACATGAAACTTGTATACGGAAGTCCATATGAATCAAGCTGTGCAAGATAAGTGTAGTATAGTCGTATAGTGAACAAGGATACAATTTACAATCTATTTGTGGATATGAACTTGGGTTCAAATGAAGATTATATAAAAGTATACAATATGATACTATAAATTTGTAAGGATTAAACCTACGTATTTGTGACAAACTCACGAAGAGTGGTACAACATTTAAAATGAAATGAATACATTTAGGGGGTATTATGACTGGATTGAAAAACATGCAAGTATGCATGTTTATAATAATCATTATGAAGAATTAAAATGCATATATGTCATTCTGACAGCAGTATTTTAACAAACAACCCCGCGACACGGGTGTACCCTCCTGACAAATACAATATGAAGAGAATCCAGCAAGCATCTGCGGTTCAGAGGCAATTCGACTTTGCGGGCCATTCCCGAGAGCTGGTTGTTTATCGATTCTTAATCAGTTGCAATAATGGTTATGAAATACCCTTTTGAATAAATACACCACACCCATTATCGTTTCTGTTCTCCCAAACAAATAATGAATTTGGTGACTAACTATGTATAATTGTAACCTATCCGTTTCAAATTCAAAGGAATTCATAATATTTGTATCCTTCAAAATTTGTGCCAGACTGACGAGTTTTTGTATGCTTAGCGAAACTCCATTGTTGTTAATTTTATAAGGTATTTTTTTAATACGTGCCTTTCTTTATCGAGGTAATCCCGTAAATACATATGTAATACGAAAATACGCTAAAATAATCAACTATAAATTATTATTGGCCTGTCCAAAATAAGCCGATAAAACTTAGCTTATGGAAGGAAATAGGCTCATTTCAATGTTTACACATTCTTCACACAAAAACTTCAATATCAAGTGATTTATTAATATGAATTTTCCATATACCTCGTCCGTCTCGTGCTCGTCCGCAGGTTGCAAAAATTAACACAGTTTAAGTGTGTTTTTCTTCCAGTCTCTAGGGTAAATATCAGTTGTGTAACATTAAAAATTGATTACAAATAATCGTCGACTGTCCGCCTACTCTAACCCCAATTTCAATAATTTGCGCATTGACACTCTTAGATACTTCTCATCAGCATAGACATTACAGTAATTATATACTAGTATTGAGTCAATCTAAACCTCGAAAGTTAGCCCACAAACGCATGGTCTATAAAGATACAGCACGATAAAACATACACACAGCTACAGCAAAGTAAACTATACAACACATTAATCATGCAAATCGAAAAACCCAGAGGAGTTGAGGTTTGAATTTTGTAAATCATGTTATGGCATATTCAAATATATTACATTTATCACGTACTGATTTTGTTAGTGAAATTTTGTTACTGAAGCAACAAGACGTTCAATTAAAGGCAAGATTGTTTTCAAATTTTCGTGTGATTTTATGATATATTGAAGAATATTTTGCTGATATCAACTTTGGTAATTGAATCCTCTACTGTGATTGAGAAGAAATGTTTAGTCAGACGAGACTCATCATTGACATACGCCGAAGCTTTGATAACTTGAGGAAGTGGACGCTCCTTTTTCGCTCTTATCCATTCAAGGTTTTAGTTGGCGGAAAAGGAACGCTACAATTTTCCTACGACGCAAAATATGCGCAAGGTCATTCACTTGGTCAATGGGTGTACCTGCTCACTGCCTACATTCTCTTATTACACCAGGCCCTTTACAACTGTTCTACAACGGTTCACCGTGTTGTAAATTCTGTTATCCTATACATTTACTCATTTGCATTGTTTATGATTGTGTTTTTTCACCGGAAGTCTAAAATTATCACAAGTCTCTTCAACCAAATGCTATCATTTGAAATACGCACCAGAAAACAGATCGAATCAAACAACTGGACTTGGAAAACCAATCTTGCTGTGTTGTTTGCAAGGTTTTGTGTCAATCTCATGACAGTCAGCTTTGTAACTGTATGCATTGGACTTGGGTTATCTGCAGTGGCATTTCCGAATGCTCCATGGAGTATTGCTTCCCCTGGAGTAGCTTAGTGTCCCCTTGGAAATGTCGCCGAATGTCAACGACTACCCTTGCTTGTTCGCATAGGTTGGAAATGTCTTGTTGGGATGTACACATACAACGCTTGGAAGGTTGCAGGCTCGCATGGAGAACTTTGCATGACTTTCTCCCTTCTTTCGGGCTGCTTTTCACTCTACTCGCAGGCCCAAACCATTAGAAGGTAATTTGTTTGTTTGTTTGTTTGATTACCATAATTTGTTTGTTTTCTCTTTATGTGACTTTTGTATGAATTCTACACAGGATGTTTACTCGCTTATGGACCGAAAGCAGTGTAACCCGTGCAATGTCGTTCGTTCGAGAAATGCAGTGCATCGCAGGAATTTACAACGACCTAATGAAGCGCAGCACAGTCATGGGATTTGTGATTTGTTCCCCGCTTATGCTTTTCTTTGGAGTTTACGTCATACTAGGAAATGAAGATATCGATATGCTAAGCATTGTGGTTGGACTGAATGTGATATTCCTTGGACTAGCGATGAATTTAATGTGTTTTACGTTTGCTCAGAAGTTCTTTATTATGAGTCTGAAGGTCAAGGACACAGGGAGGGCTGCATTATGTGGCTCAATGTTTGGAAAACATAGGAAGCTACGGAAAATTTGGACTCGTTATTTGTGGTCGACGCCGGCTATGAAAGTTTACTTTTTCGATTCAAATTTTTTTGACTCAGGAACGCAAGGAAATCTGCTTCAGTTTTCTATAGATCAGGTTATATCCATCGTGCTTATGCAGAAATGAGCGCCGCTCAGGCTATGTGCGAAGTCATGCTCATTGCACGGAATAAGAGTGTCCAACGAAAACCGTAGATTCTCGCATGTATTGCGATGATTGTAAGATTCATCATTAATAAATTGTTATAACTAGAGGAGAGGATAGGATGTACACACGTTTTAATAGTTCCGAATAACCTGATAATCCGGATAATGTGTTAAGCAATTGTCAATATTATAATCTCTTTTTATCATGCTTTGAAGAATTAGAATAGAGGAATTAATTACAGGTATTCAACATAATGTATTTTGGAAGTTGAAACGTATGCTCAAATGGTATATTTATTCCAAATAAGCTGAATGGGATGGGAATGTCTGTTGCCCGTTAGTCCAAACTTATATAATAATAAATATGTCAAAGTATATCGTGCATAATTAGAACAGGACAGGACCATAATCGATATAAAATAAACCTTGATTTCACCGATTTTTAGTAAGCACAGTTCATGAAAAGCCGAGATGGTGGCCAGACTGCGAACATATCCGGTCAATCAGATTTTTCCCCTACAAAGTGCTGTTTTTTTCACTAGACCACCCTGAATTCGTTGACGTTTGACAGCTTTTAAATGCTCCATCGCAGAGAAAACGTGCACTAATAAATGTCAACCGTCGACGAATTTAGGGTGGTCTAAATAAACCACAGCATTTTGCAGGGAAAAAATCTGATCGGCCGGATATATTAAGTCAGAAATGTTCGCAGTCGAGTCTGGTCACCATCTCGGTTTTTCAATAACTGTACGCCAGCAAAACTTTCCATGCGAAATGAATATGAATGAATGATTGGCCATAAAAGCAATAAAATAAAAATGATGTGCATTAAGGGTAGAACTGTTTGTCCCACACCAGACAAACCGAAATATGTATTAACCCGTTATGTACCATGCCGTGCGACGATTGTAGGAGCACTACATTTTTAAATTTATTTCGAAAACTACCAAAAATTTCGAGCTGAGATTTTCAGTACCTGTTTATTTTATGCCAACAAATATTTATAAACAAAAAAATTGGGTTCGAAAATTTTGAAATATTCGATGAAATTTGTATGGCAGGAGTAGCAGGGGTGGGCATAAAATTTACACCACATCGATCGATCGATCATGCATTGCACCGACGTTCGATGCTCAGCTTATCTTTGGATCATGCATTGCTCCGATGTTCGATGCTCAGCTTATATTTCGATCATGCATTGCACCGATGCTCGAGGCTCAGCTTATCTTTCGATCATGCATTGCACCGATGTTCGATTCTCAGCTTATCTTTCGAGCATGCATTGTTCTGATGTTCGAATCTCAGATTATGAATAGGTCGTTCATGTAGTTCTAATGTTCGATCGTAACGAAGTTGTTCGATCATGCAGTGAACTGCGACAACATTTGGTTTGAACCAATGTTGTTTCGTAAAACAATCGTCCCATTGTGCAAAGAACCGTTGTTCGACCATCACGAGTTCGTTCGCTCATGGATTGTGCCTATGATCCATCGTCACGAGCTCGTTCGATCATGGACTGTGCTTATGTTCGATCGTTACGAACTCGTTTCATCGTGGACTGTGCTTACGTTCGATCGTCACGAGCTCGTGCGATCCTGGACTGCGCTTATGTTCGATCGTTACGAACTCGTTCAATCGTTGACGGTGCTTATGTTCGATCGTGGACTGTGCTTATGTTCGGTCGTCACGAGCTCGTTCGATCATGCGTTGCACAAATAATCGATCATGCATAGCACCAATGTTCGCTCACGCAAAGCTGTAATATTCAATCATACACAGCACCAATTTTCGATCATGCAAAGCACCACTGTTCGATCATGCAAAACACCACTGTTCGATCCTGCAAAGCACCACTGTTCGATCATGCAAAACACCACTGTTCGATCCTGCAAAGCACCACTGTTCGATCATGCAAAGCACCACTGTTCGATCATTCAAAGCACAAGTTCGTCCCATCAAGACCAGTACCGAAGTTCGGTGGTGATCATTTTGTCTGTTATCATAACACCAATGCTCGGTTGTTATTTAGTTCAAATTACAAACATCGGTTTCACGAACTAGCTTCAAACAATCATCAAACGTCCGACACGGGTTCACTCTCACGAGTGATATCATGAATTGTACAACTCTGCGGCTCCTACATTTGTACCGCACCATGGTACAACCCCGAAGTAAAAAGGCATGGTACATGAAGTGTTAAGAATTATATTTTATTTCGTCTTTGTACGGACACTGTTTACCTTGACAAATGGCAACTACTTCAATTACAACTCTTACAAAAATGGATTTTAATAAGCATCAATTACACTTCAAAAATAGCACAAGTAGAATTAAAATAGATTTGGAAGATAATTTTTAGGGTAACGCTAGAAGACACTCGAAGAGTTCCTTGAAAACAGCTACATTTTCCTTTTTGAAAAGGTCAAGGTACTCATCCAAAGTCAACAATTCTTCTCGCTTCCTGTCAAACAACAAAATTAATTTTCGCAAACATTAGATGAAACAATTAACAATTTTATTTTAATCAAAAATGAAAACATTTACAACATACAGTTTCAAAATCTGGACAGCCTTTTGGTTCAAATGGGGGAGGTCCATGTCCTTAACCATTAGAAAAAGACGAAGTGCAACCAATGTAGAGTACCAGGCCCCGCCCATCCCCATGAAAATCTTGGAAGTCGCTTCCTCCAACGCGTGAATCCCGTACTTGTGACCTGCATCGAACAGCTCAAAGCAAACCAGAGAGTTTTTCTGAGGACCATTCAACTCCCAGACGTAAAGAAATTCCTTCAGGGCCCTCACGCTTTCCTCCGAATGTCCGGTAACTCCAAAACTCCAGAACTTGCCTCTTTCATTTTCGTGTGGAACATGCGTTCGAAGGCGGAGCTCTGGGCAGCGAGGAAACTTCGATGGAATTTGATTTCAGCACCGTTTTGAGCGACGACCGTTGTATCAGCGAGGACATCGTCAGTTAGCATTCTCCGATTTGCAACAAGAAGATCCTGAACGACAGGGTAATCTCCAATAGTCCGAGAAAGGACTAATTTGACAGTCACACCAATTTTCCACTTTCCTGTACCCCACATCCTGATCAAGTCGTCCATAGTCATCGTTGCGTTGACTTCAAAACGTTTAGCTTCGCCCAGTCCAGGGCTGAACAACACTAACAAACAGTAAGAAACGGAAGTCGTGCATTACGGATAGTCCAAAATTGGTAATAAAAAAATATTACATAAATGTATGTTCATTTATAGCAGAAGTAAACTTACGCGACAGTCCCACGGGTGTTAATTTTTCATTCTTGTACGGGGGATCTTGAGGTCGACATGCAATGCTGGTGACTTCCAGTTGTACCTTGGCTTCCTCCAGGCAACGTGATTCCCCACCAAAGAGACTCTGAAGAAACTGGCCGCCACCTGTGAGTTGGATGGCACTAAACAATTTCCCAGGAGCGGCGGGGCCTTGGAAGCCTACACAAACCTCCAGACCAGCAATTAACGTGGTAGTTTCGACCTTGTGAGTGAGTCCTGCAAAAAGTAGTGCATCCAATGACTCCTTAGTTACCCACAAGGAAAGCTGAGCTTTTCGAGTAAATCCAATTGAAGTAGTTCCGTCTGGCATTACGATTTTATCGTTTAAACCAAAACCTTCCAAGTCGAATGATACTTCCTTCCGAATAAGGACCTCCATCACTGGTCACCCCCACAAATCCAAATCCACGATGTTTTAAACTAACGCCGAAGTCACTAATGTCTTAGATCTGAACAGTTGTTTTGCGTGAGTTAATGAAAACCAACAACCGACTCTGTCTCGTTCGTGAGTGCAGGCAGAATGCACGGAGCGAAAAAAAAAGAGCACAACAACACAAAAAAGCGTGTGGTGAGAAAATCAAAACTGTGCAACTTTTGCCGCTGTTTCTAGATGAAATGGGGAATACTGGTGAAGATCAACTTCAGTGTTTTTTTTGTAGTCATCATGAGTCATCAATATTAGCATTCAAGTTATGGTCACATCTTTCCAGTTATGTACATAAGGGTATTCTTGTCCCGCTTAATTGTAATGTGATTTTTTACATAAATGTTAGGCTTCCATATTTAATTTTATTATTTATGTAAAATTCCAATTGCGAGTATATCATTTCTCCAAATATTGATCACCCTTGTGATATGCCAATAAAATAAAATAAATCCATTAAAAAATTCGTTTTATAACAAACATTCGTTATAAAGCAGTCGGTCTGGTGGTTTAGTAATAATAATATTGTATATAAAAACGTTAAAAACAGCGAGAATATTATGTAGAACACAGCATGAATACATTTGGTACAAAAAAAGCAAATGAGCTTATCCCTGTATATATGTATAATATTTCATAATGCGTGGATTTTTATTCGGATATATTTGGTTAACAACACGACAGCGGTATCATTTCATTTTTCGCTTTTTCAGAATACGATGGGCCACATCTCGATAGTTTCAACTTTAGACGATACTTAAGTTGCATGAAATCGACAGTCCATGGGACTCTTTTGGAGTTATACGCTCACGCTGATTACGTATAATAATTTCTTACAAGAGCAAGAACAAGAACAAATGAGTAAAGGTATAGCATAGATTATGTACATGCATATTTTTGTTCCCATTCCCAGTTAATTTAGCAATACCTGTCCACTACAAAGATATATACCATCTCGGGAAAAGTATCGACGTAAGTTGACACTATCGAGATGTGACCGATCTTATTGTGAAAAAGCGAATAAAGAAAAGTAATCCACATGAACTACCAAAAGGGAAAGAAAAAGAACGAAGTGTGTTTCAGTTGAATTGAAGACTCCAATTACCTACCTAAGCAGAAACTCCCTCAATCGTTTTTTAAACTAAGAAACCAAAGTTTTTTATTGTTCTAGAATTGAATTCGGCAATGATACTGATAAGTATCAAATTACTACTTATCCATTGTCCTTTGTTTTCAATGCCGGAATATTCAACATTATTTACAATAACACATGCTGCCCGGGTTCTTCTGTGAATCTGATTTGAAAATGTGAAATTGAAAAGCCGCATATGCGAATCGAGTATTCGCCTGAACCGGTTTCATATTTCCTTGAATCTGATTTTTATTGCTGACGTCATGATTTTCTTTAGCAGGGTCTCTGAATCAAATACAGTTTGTATGTGGTTAAACTGGAATTAAGTCTAGGTAAGAATGTTACGAAGAATGACTGACGTCATGCGAGAATTTCGAGAATGGACAAGAGAAATTGAAAGTTCCTTGTAAATATGATGCCTCGGGTTTTGGTGATTGCGTAAGTAGTTATGATGTATGTAATAGACTAGCGAAAGTACAACAAAACACTGAGCAAAAGAGATTTTAGTTCCTTGACCGTTTCAATTTTGCATGGTAAGCGCAAAATCAGGTAAAATTGGATATGGTCCCAGTCGCATAATACTGAATGCACTTTCTATAACGAGGCATTATAAAAAAATGTCTTAAGCCTTACTTGTTTCAAGAGTTCAAGAGAGCTTGCAGCAATGCACAGACAAACAGACACCAATTAAAAGCTTTAAAATTGAAGCATCTTTCGCTTCTTCACTCTGTGAAGAAGTTTTGTTTGAAGATCAAGAATTCAAACAAAACATTGCTTCAATCGTGGCTTTCTTTCTCAACGATCGACGTTGTAAATTTAAGTCTTTCAGATTGGATTTGGGTTTCAAATCATTAAAACTATCCATAACCATCATAACATAGCAGTACTTTGGTTAGTGGGACTGTGCCAGTCTTTAGGATTTTGTTTCAGTTATCATTTGAAAAGATCCATTACTTATATCGCAGGTTTTGGATACAGGTTTGAATATATCGTCTCCACCACAATGATTATACTTCTGCTTGTCATTTTTCCGGCAGAAGTTACAAGCCAACTGCCCAACATAAACTTGGGCAACAGCCCTGATACTGGAAAGAATCTTTCTGATGGGTTTTTGACCAGTTATTCAAAAACGGTAGAGAACCATCCATTAAATGAAAGTCTTTCACTCTGCCAAGTGTCAAGTTCTAATGTCGAAGGATATCGCGAAGATGTTATCAGGGCGATGCAGAATATTGAAGAATCATTTGGCTTTAAAATCTCGGCGAACGAAACAACCTGCAATCAAATGGTCAGAATTACAATTCGTGTTTATGAGACCTTTAAAAAGTTAATTGATCAAAATTTGAAAAACGATAGTTTAGTGTTAATGGTTGACAAAATTGGGAAGTGCTTTACCCAAATTAATCTATCCCGTACTGCAAGATTTACTAAAGCAGATAATGATGACATAGAGGCGTATTCTGATCCAGAGAATGTATCAATATTACAAAATAGCATACATTATGTGAGAGAAACATTTCTGAAAAAGCTGAATGACGTGAAAAGTTATATTCTCAAGAAATGTGAAACAGTGAATACATGGAGAGCGGATTTTTCCTCACTGCTCAAAAACCATGGCTGTCATCGCAGACGATAATGTTTACGCTGGTGTGTTTGAATATATAATAAGAAGTTACGGTGACGTTTATAGGAGTTATTGGTTCACAAAAAGTATTTCAACGCTACTTCACAACGTATCCTGGGTACCCTTTTGTAACAGTAAATATCCAGTAGAAGTGAAGGTTTTGTACCAGATGCAAAAAGAATTGGGAGCACTAAGCGCAGATGATACTTTTAGATTTTTCACTGATTTAAACGGATGCTCAACTTCCTCAGCTGTAACTCGTCTGCTAAAACAAGACATCGACAAAGCGATCATGGAGTGGGCTACTGCTATTATACGCGAAGATACAGATGAAATTATAAATCATACAACACCAGAATGTGGACATCATGTCGACATGTTTTGGCCTCAAATTATCGAAAAAGCCCTGAACGTTTCGGGTGGTTTCAAAGGGCTCGAAGTGTTGGAGTTTATAATCAAACTTCCTTGTACAACCCAACGTTTAAAAGCTTTTCCTCCTCTATTCCAATTCGTATTGGGATCCAATGCTCAACAGAACCGTCTTTGGATCCCGCTTACATACTGGTTAAAAAAGGAGATGGATTATGTTTACGCCAATGCCAAAGATGATCTTCAGTTCGGCCCTGGTGGATAT
>JAAXOA010002409.1:0-13279 GCA_036561885.1 Salina celebensis | reverse complement strand
CTTACTCTTACGAATGCAACACAATCGACCAGCTCATCATTATTTTCTCCAATCTATAATTTTGATAGACTGACTGGGAACGAGAAACACCCTTAGCTTGTCATTCTACACACGGAGTACATAGCATATAACAAAAAACGAAAGTTACAGCATAAAATAAAATTACATAATTAAGCGAACAAAAAAATCAAATATGCAATGTCTCTGATAAACTTTGTCTGTCTACTTTACATATAACATAGTATAAATATAACACTGACTAAAAGTCAGCAAACAGTTTCATTTCATTATCGTTGATTCCACTATTGGTTCTCCAGGACTCTTCCTCAGGATATTCATCGAAGTTTCTTGTGTCACCTTCAAATGTCACTTTGGGAATGATTGGGGGCTAAAATGACAAGGTAAAAAATAGGATAATTTTATCAATAGTTCCCAACTCTCTCTCTTTTCATGCAGAAGCTCATTTGCATGTTGACTTGTAAAGCACCAAGGATTTAATAAAATAGATCAAAAAACGTATTCGCTTCACTTACTTGCAACCTACGATTAGATACATCTTCCCAATCGTAATCCCTAAACCACCGGTGTCGCTTCACGTCATCTGCACCGTTCTGTAAAAATATATTCATCGAAGTTTCTTGTGTCACCTTCAAATGTCACTTTGGGAATGATTGGGGGCTAAAATGACAAGGTAAAAAATAGGATAATTTTATCAATAGTTCCCAACTCTCTTTTCATGCAGAAGCTCATTTGCATGTTGACTTGTAAAGCACCCAGGATTTAATAATAAAATAGGATAAAAAAAAGTATTCGCTTCACTTACTTGCAACCTACGATTAGATACATCTTCCCAATCGTAATCCCTAAACCACCGGTGTCGCTTCACGTCATCTGCACCGTTCTGTAAAAAAACAAAGTAGATAAGCCAAGAGTCATATATAAAAAGCATATTACTGTGGGTGATGTGTGTAATGAAGCCTAATGACAGCAAAAATTACATCAAATGCCAGTAGCTGTATAAATGTTGTGAATCATCAAAAGTACAAATTCGATTGGATCTTTTTCCAAGCATCACTTAAAATTTAATATGACATTTTGTTTTTTTGAAGGACAAAATTATTTTCAGCTTTTACTTTAAACTACGCTTGTCTACACCTGTCTCTTTGCGTCGTAGGAAGCTACAAAAAAATAGGGCTCGTAAAAATCCTTTGATTTTCCTGTCAACAACTATAACCCTACAAAACAAAAGAATTTCCGTAGAGAGAGGGATAAAAGGAATTGTCTCGTGCGAAACACGCCTGATACTAAGTGATTATCACGTGTAGTTCCAGATAAAAGTGAAATGAAAATGATCCTGTTCAGAATTGCTCAAGTATTAGTTAAAAATATGCGTACATTTGAATATGTGCGCAAAATTGCAAACTGATAGTGTTCAGCTAAAAGGTTGCTTGCAACACTTTTTTTAGAAACAGCAAATGACAAAGTTCGCATATAAACATGTTTTGCAAAGGCGGAATGGCCAACCTACACAAACGTTTTTTTTTGGAGACTGCAATAATCTAGTTTAGTGTGAAGTTGAAAAAAATGTGATCTTTTTTTACCTTCATATTACCCAGACGCTTAAAACGATCAGGGACCAGAAGCTTCTTTATAAGGTCCTTTGCAACCGGATCGATGTACTTGGGCCACTCAAGTTTGGCAGCTAGTATTTTCTCGTACTGTACTAAAGTTGTTATCGTCATAGAATGGGGCAAAACCACAATTCATCTCATAAATCAGGACACCTAAACATCAAGAGAGATTTTTTTTCAAAAACTAAAATCATTAGCGCATTGACAGTGGTCTATGTAGGCACTTCATATATCAACTTGATTGCCTCGACTTTTTGTTTATATCAAACAGCATAAATCTAGTCTAATTGAGCACTTTACCTAACGCCCACCAGTCCACCGCCTTATTATGACCTTTTGACTGGATTATCTCTGGAGCCAGGTATTCCGGAGTTCCACACAGTGTCCACGTTCTATCTTTTAATTGTTTTGCGAATCCAAAATCTGTGATTTTTAAGTGGCCTTCTTTGTCCAATAAAAGATTTTCAGGTTTGAGGTCCCGGTACACAATAGACTTCCCGTGAAGGTATTCAAGCGCACAGACTATTTCCGCTCCATAAAACGCACCTTTTCAGCAAGAATACATCACTTCCAATTAACACATTTTATAGTATCATTTACCTCTTAATTGTCATACAAATGTCATCATTCATTAGTCTCTGGTATTGAAATAGTTTTTATAATTTTATTCAGTAACAGTTTTCCGCTCTTGACCTCCACAAGTTTATAAAGAGTGTGACATTAAAAAAAAGTCGTCTCTCCTTGTTATGATGGATAACTGATAATTTCTAGTTGATTCTGAGAATAACATGCAAAAATCTGGAGGCGGTTGTGATGAAGTAAACAATTGCAGCATCTATTTAATTACTGCATGTCAGTTGCAAGTGCGCAATCAGCGGGTCACACAATCTAAGATGCAAATAGATAAAGCAAAAAATTATTACTTGTAGCAGATGAAAACTTCCCAGCACGTCTCAAGTAAGAAAACAGCTCGCCCCCGCATACATAGTCAAAGAGCATATAGATATTTGACTCGTCCTTGTAGTGCCATTTCCTATAAAAGAAAAAAAAATCGGTAAATTTATTATTCCAGTGCTACCACATTCATAACAAACGTTTATCTTGAGTATCAAATCATCAGTTTAGCCATTGTGTAAGGTATTATATTTTTTAAAGATTGTTGAAATTCCAATGGATTTTCATGCATCGAGAGACATTGGGGTTATTTCAAAACTTATGCCCTATAAATATAGCACTCGCATTAAAGCTAACGTTAAAAAACTAGTTTTTGGCTTGTATGTGGTGTACAAGAAAAAGCGTTTGGAATTAACAGGATGACGATATTGGAACTCGATGAATCTACTCGGTAGTTCTTGCATGGGCATACACTCCATAATAGGATTTGTACATATAACTGCCTGGAATTGGAATACAATGGGAAATCATGCCCAAAACCAGAGTTTTTGTCGCCACATGAGACGACGACAATGCGCAATATGTGATCGTATTAGCCATTAGCATTAGAATCACACTTGGCACTTGCATGAATCTTTAAGTAACTGAAGTGCATTCAGATAATTAAAACACTTTTCCTATCATTTTATAACGAACGATCTTACCGTTGTGGGATTATTGACAATATTTTTGTACCAAAGTCCAAAAGTTTAAGGGAAGCAGAATAATGTTGAATGTGATATTTTTGGTTAAAACGATTTTCTCTATTTCTTACAAAAAGGAAATCTGGCAAGTGGAATGGGAAAATAGGCAAATGACATTATATGCATTGTTTATCGTTGCCTTATAACAGAATCTAGATTTTTATGGTAATTTTACAGTTCTTGTTAGAGCCTATGTTTATTCAGACTTTTTTAAAGTTACTTTTATGCATGTAAAGTCTACTGATGTAGTAGCAATAAAAATTAGGCAACTTTTTCTTGACATTTCTCTTCAACCTCTGTCAACGTGTAAATAATGAGCCCGTCATAAAATATGATGGTAACCGTATTTTTTAAAGTATATTTTCGAAATGTGCATTCCATTTAAAAAAAGTCGTTTGCTGACCAGACTTCTTTTTCCCATTCTGGTTATTTTGAAACGATTAAATTGCATTTTTAGACTAACGTCAACCTGTCAAGAAATTAAACCAATTGGTGAAGAGTTCACGAGATGAACATGTGACTATACCCCTCAGCGTTCCGAAATGGCTACCTCCCACCTCCAAATATGAGAGTGGAGGATCGCGTGTGTATGTCTTGCTTTAATTTTTGGTTTCCATTGTCCAACAGAGTTTGCAATTAATTAGGGAGTGGGACAAAAATTTTATATTTGTTTTTCAAAGTGTGATTAAGGGAAAAGTTTACTTTTACATTTTACTTTGTGGGACACTAAACGCATTTTATACGGAACAAAAGTGAACATGTCCACCCAATATGCAGCTCACATGCAAGATTGCGTCGGATTTAATATTGATAATGTTTACAAATTGCAACCCTAGGTATCGACATCGACCACAACACAACTTTACTAGAAAAGTTACGCCATCAAAACTTGCACACTTAAAATTTCAGTGGGACAGTCGCTGATAAAAGCATGTTTTATGCTACACATACCATAACATTATGCCGATGATTGTCAAACTTGCCAGCGCCGGATTTATACGATATACTTTTCATATGCATTTTATCATCATATTTTGGGAAAGAATTGGGTACAACCAATTTCTAATAGGATCAAAGTTTCCCCATAATTCCTGAGCCTTACTTTAATGTCCTTCCATTGGATTTTGACAGCGTTGTAAAATGGAAGCTAAAGATTTGGCACGTACAAAATGATAGCATTTATGTATAAAAGAAATTCGAGGGGGCAAGTTAATTCCTGATCCTTACTTTAATGTCCTTCCATTGGATTTTGACAGCGTTGTAAAATGGAAGCTAAAGATTTGGCACGTACAAAATGATAGCATTTATGTATAAAAGAAATTCGAGGGGGCAAGATGGTGCATTCTGGCCTGCGACTTTGTCTATTAGTAGAATTCCAAAGATTCTTGAAGATCATAACGATTTGATACCGATATTAAGTTAATATGCTTACATGTTCACGATGAAAGGATGTTTTACTGCTTTCAGAATGTTCTTTTCGTTCTTCACATGATCCACTTGCTTCAGCCGAATCACATCGTGAAGTTGGAGGATTTTAAGGGCTCCGTACTCAGACCGCACCTGATCATAAACAAGGACAACTCTGCCGAATGTGCCGGTTCCTGAAAAGTAAATAGAGCGAATTCGTTAATCATTTTTTACAGAAAATGCGCAATACAGCATTCGACAATTGAGCATCTTGATATCTACACATTGAGTGGTTAATGGAAGACGCGTTTGTTATATGAAAGTGGATTGCGTGCTCAAGTATATGATGTCTTAGAAGAAAGCTGTGACGCCTTTTTATTATACAGATTCAAGTACACTTGAGCGGGCTCATCTTGGCCACAAATTGCTTATTAAAATACCATTATAGCTTCACATGACACATTTTTGGACCATGATTCCCTGCCATTGTAGTAGTAGGGCATGTACGCTCTCAAGAGAAGAATTTTATTATTTTTACCACACTACTTTCTCTGAAGTTTCAATGTGATCTTGGGGTTTTGATGTTATGTTACCCAGAAAACACACATTTGCTGAACTGACAAGTTATGAGCACGGGTATGAAAGTTGTGTTTATTATGTGGTTTCCATGCTGTTAATTGGATAGATCATGAAAGTGGTCAACAAGAATAGACTTTTGTTGTCCACTGAAATATAATTGTACATCCAGGAGTACAATCCTCCTTACCAAAGCACTTAAAAATACTCAGGAAAAATTAAAAATTAAGTTGTAACTTTCAGCTGTGTACAATCATCTCAGCTTCTGTTTTGGCACTATTCCATTTTCATGACACGTTTATGTTCGCACATGCTCACGTAGGTTCTTGAGGATTTATGTAGCACCATTTTAAAATAAATTTTGAGGATTTCATATTTATAAACTTTGTTAAATGAAGCAGACAAAGATGCCATGAATATTAATGGTTTCTAAACTTTGGGAACTTTCACCGTTTTAGAGTATAGTGAAGATATTTTGGAGGACATTTAGTTAGCTTCATGGACGGGCTTCCTGGTGATAACTGACGATTATTTTGAACATGGACACCATGTGTTCCTTCATAACTAAAACGCATATGTGACAACATTTCATTTTATACTGACAGATAAGGTTAGTTTTGTCAACGAGATGACAAATTGGTCTGTAATTTTGATTAATTTCTTTCGTGGTTGTTATTTTAGACCTTGACCAGAGATGAGTACCATAGTCCATTTCGTAAAACATTTGTTCAATTTACACTGGTTTTCTTCTCAATGAAATAAAAGACAAGAAGCTATACCTGTTTCATACCTGTGCTTTCATATCAATGGAATTCAAGCTTTTAACCATATACAATATACAACACAAAGGTAAAGCTAAAACTGATGCACACGTTTTAGCCAAAAATAGCCGAATTTTGCGCTTCATTGAACCAATCAAGGTTCCAAGATACAAGATACAATATGGAATGATAAAATTATTATAATGTGCTAGTTATGTTATTATGTTATTATACACGCATGCCTGCGAAACGTGCTGTTATGAATGTCTATTATTAAGGGAAAAAGCTTCAAATGCTGTCTTTCGACTGAATGACGATATACGTCGATTCCATAGCATGCAACCTGACATGTGATTCAACGGATTACAATTCATCTACGATAAGGATTTAATTCTTTTTAGAAACTAGCCGGATGACCATCATGACGTTCCAAACTGTTTGACTACAGGATTAAGAGTTTGTTTTAGATAGAATAAACAAATTCGCTGGGAATGGGCAAATGACGTATGTATTAGAGTTTAGAATCATGTTCAATACAATCAGCAACTTAAGAACAACTGCATAAGATTACCCTTGAAGCATGTAGAGCCGATAGGCTCAACAGTACTTGTACAAACCTGATATATCCATGTAAAGATGCTATTTCATGATTCAATATAAAAGTAGACGAGCTTCAGAGCAGTCACAACTTATCNCGTCAAGCTGTCTTCCTCTCCTTTTCATAAATAAACTTTTAATAATAATGGAAGCTATCTTAAGTTGCAAGTTAAAACATAAGACTGTCTATTATATAAAAAACTAAAACTCTATAAATGTTTGTCTATAATGAGGACAATTTATGCACAATGTTGTTATCAACACTGAATCTGCCAAAGTTATGATTCACGTGGACAAAACTCATCGTTTCAACCTGGTAAGTCGAGGATGGGTCCAAACTAGAATGTGTACTCGTATGGCTTGCGGTGTAGCAGTGTGATATCAGTCATTATTTATGAGGTTTTCTTATTGACAAATTCCTCACATCTTTTCCCTTTCATACATGCACGATGTTTTCTATGCAAAAAAGCAAAAAAATGTTTGTGGCTTGGTATATACGTTACTGTGATTATTAACAAAAAAATGCACAAATAATTTCCTTTTGTGCCTCCTTTCCCCAAAAATTATGCAAATTTCGCAATCGAGGTATATTTATTGGTTCCATGAGCTAAACACGCTTTACCTACTTACAAGCATTTTTATACCAGTTTTACCCCAAAAAACCATGCAATTTAGCTGTGTGGAATTTCGTTATTATCCCCAAATCTTCAATATGGACATCCCAAATATTTTTGTGAATTTAGCTCATTTGAAGTTGTGCTAAACTGGCTAAAAAATATTACCCATGAATATTCGCAAAGTTCTTGTCTTTCAGAGTACTTCCAATTGTAGATAGTGTTGACTAGTGACTAGAGAAACTGATTTAAAACCTTGGTGGATGTGCTTTTTTTTCTTTGCAACTTTTTTTTGTATCTATAATCTATATGTATTTAGCACTATTTTGCGGTGACGTCAGAAACTGCCTTCATTTCTTGGCACAGACTTGCTGGAAAGTCCTATGCCATTAAAGAAGAAGTGTTTACTATGACTAAGACTAATTTTGGCATGTATTATTGTTTGGAGTGTGATTTAAACTTTCCAGATGTGCTTCATAATATGTACTTTCTTAAACGATCTTGAACTTATCGAATTATTATTAAGATAGTTTTATTTGGCTGTAATGCGCATTTTAAAAATTAGATTACATAACCGTTACTACTGCGTTAAACACTTTATGACACAAAATCGTGTTTGTTATGGTTTTTCTGATCGTTTTAATAGTGACTTTTGTTTTTCAAATGAGCCCACGTCTTTGGCAGTTTATATTGAGTTTACTGCACCGGATACGATCCTCCAAGGACGTGCCTACTTATGAAATGAAAGCTACACGTTACAAGTTTGCAACCTTTACATCTTACATGGATTCGGGACTTTTTTGCCCTCAGACATAACTGCACATAATAATACGACGTGCCCTCATGCACTCAATTTCTTCCTCAAAGCTACAAATCCGTTCCTGTCGTATGAAACGCTATAAACTCTAGGATAACAAGAACAGTGAAAACAAACTAAAGAGAATTTTAGGTAATTAATGCAGCTAGTAACAGATTTATGTGACAATTCTGTGCAAATGCGAGAATTCATTGACGTGACAAGGCTAAACTTAATATTTTTGGAAGTAGGTACATAATATATCTTATCCGTTAGCCTATTAATTAATCCATATGGCAGTGCTAACAGTTCCTGTTTACGTAACAGATAATGCTTTATTGCTGCTCAGTTGAACGAAACCATTCGAAGTTCCGTAATGGATTAGGGTTACAAAAGATAACATTTGGAAGCCGTGCCGTGAGATCAGGTTACTGTTCTATCTCCTGGTAACCTTTACCTTCAGCAATTAAAAGGTAAAGTTCAATGGTTTAGAGCTGTAAGATATATGACGTTACTGTCGTGTATTTTTTGGAGCGAAACATCAAAAATGGATTCATTAGTTTTGGCTACTATAGCTTAATGAACGGCCACCCACCATAGTAGACATATCACTCCAAAACAAACAGCAACGCTTTTGACAATGATAAAAAATAAGCATCCGTCTCATTAATATAGGAATACATACAAAATTACAACAGCTGCACATATCCTGTAGTGAACGATAAGCTCTGCAATCGAACAGAGAACATTAGTTTAGTCAGTTTTGTATAGGGCCATTTTACTGTATTATCTTGTATCGATTCTCATATACTTTTTCCATATCCCATATTTATTTTTTAATTGTATTGTGGGAATAAACCTAATTTGCATTTATTACACTGATTATTGGAAGATTGTCAATTTGCTTTACGAAGGAAATTATTATATGTTATGTAAATAGATTTAGATACCTATTTTGGACTGTTGTGAGTTACGACAAGTTGATACTTACAAACAAATATGTGGACGAATTTCCTAAAAGATAGTTGAAGATAAGGAAAGAAAGTCCAACCCATGCATGCATGTTTTAATGAATTAATATAAAATGGATCCACATACATAGAATGTGAGTTGAAAAGTTCTTGGATAAATTCATAAACGAAGGCCACCTTTTATAATAACAAAAAATATGAATTAAAACTGATAGAGTAATCGTAAATTTGATGTTTTGACAATGTACCTCCAGGCTTAATTGGATAAATTCATTGAAGAAAAGGAAAACAGGTAATAAATTATTAGAAAAAAACTTGGTATAATAGAAATTTAAGTAGGATAGGCAAGTTCAAAGTTAAACACAAAAAGAATAATATAATATTCTTGCATGGATATCTGCTCGATTATATAATACCATTTTAACGAATCATATTTCAGCAGCTCCACAAGTATTGTCAGCCAACTGCCCACACATTTTGATTTTTAAGACGTTTCGTGGCAGTGCAAACATCCTCCCTAAAGATTCTTTCAGGTGAAGAAGATGTCAGTACATCAAAGAAAATAGGAAAGTAGCGGAGAATTTATTACAATGTTTCAAAAACTGACAAAAATTCATTATTGGACAACAAAGAAGCTGACATATTTGGTGAAACTATCTATTGTTTCATTAAAAGGACTTGAACTCAAGGTACCTAAGCTATATAAAGACAACACGATAACACTGACCTTTCCTCTCTGCAGAAAAACAGAAGCGTATTGAACAACAAAAAACAGGCTATTTTGCACAGACAAACAATGTAGATATGAAGCCATATAGATCTCAATCAAAAGCTATAAGCCATCATGAGACACGACCCATCCAACTGATAACTTACATGAGCATACCGGTCAAGATAAAGGAGAGGCCGATTAATGTTGGATGGAACAAGCGTTTTTTTCTCTCTTTCTTCATTGATTTCATTTTTAGTGTTTAATAAAACGAGAGAATAGAATATTACTGGGGTAAATTTACATACTATTTTGCTCAAAAGCCATTTGCACACCTGTTTAGAAGGTGCGTGGCCAAACTTACAGCGCTCCTAATTACCTCACCATACAAACAAATTGTATTGGAATAGTCCTCAATGGACGTAAGATCTCATTGATAAAAAGGCGAGTTTTTGGTAAGTAAAAGGATTTGATAATTGATGAAAAGCTTGTGTATAGGGTGTAGGGAATGGTATATAGTAGTGGCCAACGAACTGGGAATGATAAACGGACAAAGTGTTTTGGTATTAATGAGGAATTATTACATCTAAGTTATTCCTGGTAAATTAGCTACGATTGTTTTTCAGCAGCCTGGCTTAAGCAAACAAACAAATGAAAGACTATCATTGAAAAGACAAGTAAGGATTTGTAACCAGCTACCAGTTGACTATTTTCTTTTGTTTTGAATCAAGAATTCTTTTAGGGTTTTTTTTCTCCTCATTATTTTCTGATGATCATCATAAACTTTTAAGACTCCAATTGGCCAGTGGTTTTTTCGTTCCCGTAAAAGCAAGGTACACTTATGTCGCCATTTTAACAGCGATAAAATTTAACGATCTGGATAACCTCGTAGACATTGATACTACAAAGAAAAAGCCAGTAATTGGATGGGAAAAGGATAAAACAGTTATGGCAGTATTTTTGCACGGAGAATTTGCTTCTACGCGAATTGTTATGAATAATTAAGTCTGTATATTCATCAACATAGCTATGTTCTAGCCACGTGTATATTATATGTTTAGTCTATCTCTGTATATTCACCTAAATGCATGTTATGGTAAGTTGTGATTTCCGGAAGCGGCAACTTCTACCTAAATGGTACAATAAAATTACATTTTATATCAAATACTATAAAGATGCAAACCAATAAGGATCAAATTACGCAGAGCAAAATGGTCCCATCTGCATAACATTCATCGTTTTTAAATTGGAAACAAGGTGGGAGGACCGGCTTGGTAAAAGTGTACACTTACGTTACTGATTGCATGCAAGTAGCATTCACTTTACGGATCTTGATCTTGCACGCATTAGTGTAGTGATAACTAGTTAATAACTCGTGTTTCCAATATGTCAAATGATCGTTGTGTGCGTCATAAAATTGGCAAAATTGTCCCCGGTGCCTTTCGCTTTTTGAGTTTTTTTTTCAAAATTTTCAAACTGAGTTTCCATCACCAACTGCTTGTCACTAGAATCCGACCTTCTCGGATGATAGCCCTCGCCGTAAGCATTCTGCTTCAATATGAATATTCTAAAAGGCCGGCAATAATCCATATTACTTCTTATAGAAGGCACGATGAGATCATTTATTTTTACGAACGCATCATTTCGACACGGTTCACACCGTGGGTTTTGTTGCAACCACATTGGGCCCAGAATGTTATGTTATGATATAGAAAACCAGCAGTTCCTTTGTGTATATTTGTGCGGATTGAGTTTAAAACTAACGACAAGACTCTCGAAAAATCCTTCTTACACCATATGAAGTGATTTTCCACAATTTATTCCTCTGAGAAAGTCATAATTTACATGAGCAAAAAATATCCGACTACGCATTCTGCTCATTCTACCAGAGTAAATCTTCATTGCAAGTGTATCAACGCAGTTGGACATTGAGCTGTTTCTTTGATAGTAGACGACACTTTACAGATTAATACTTCTTTTTTCTCGGTTACATTATGTGAAAACTGTATTTAGGTAGTGTGAATCCTTTAATCTCACTTATTTGGAATTCATCGCGCAACAAGTCAGAGCAGCACTAATCCTTTTGTAGAAATAAAAACATTCAAACTAGCTTTTGGGTCGAAGTGTGCGCGCACCATGAGAAGGAGCTATCAAGTGACTGTGGAATAAAAATGGTAGAAAATAAAAGTCTTAATTTATTCCAGGCGAGCAAGTCTCCATTCAGGACAATATTTTGGCAAATGTTTGTAATCACTTGATCAGAGTGCGACACGTTTGGCATTCCAAATCAATTGAGTTTTTATCGTGCTTTTGTCATAATAATGTGCATCTTGTCTTATTTTGGAATGAAAAACATAGCTTAACCACAAGTTGAATGAGCTTATCTACATAATAATTTCGATGACATGAGCTCAACTCTAAATTGTTTTAAAAGGAAATTGAATCTAAAAAGACGTTCTCTTCGTGTGGTGGTCACACACGAAGATATTATTTTTACACTGTGAAATGTTGGCAAGATTCTTTTTCAAGTTATATTTACGACTGGTAATCAAAAACCCACGAATGTCGTTTGCAATTCTTTGCGCATCTCTTTTATATTTTAGAAAGCTCGCGCATTTTGTCCAATCAGGTTTTGGGCCGCCAGAAGCTCATAAACCGAAACTGATTCGATTTTTATGATATTTACATAACAAAAATATACCTGTGCTGATTAGCTCGATTAATAAAATTTTCAAACTCCTACACACATAGATATAGGATGCCATAGCTGGAAACTTGTTCCTCTTAAAGTTACTGGCCAACATGATCTAAGATTTATTTTAAGTGACTGAGCACAAGTGTTAAATCTGGACAGGGACACTATGCCCTGTTCCATTAGGATTACTTTTTGAATTCATGCGCATGGCATGATTCCTGATTAGCTATTTTTATGTGTCAACTTTTTTTCCTAAGCTTTGAATTGTTACTTTTAGCTTTCTACGACGTTTTTTCTAGAATTAAAGAATTTTACTAATCTAAATCTTGTATTCCGTATTTCCATATATAACAACAGCACAAATTTTCATTTCGCACTAGCCTTGTCCATGCCCTTCATGACATTGGAGGATATTTTTTTAGATTGTTTACGAAATTTAATCATTCTCGGTAATTATCGTTGGTTAGTGCCACATAAAACTGTTCGCTTTTATAGTGGATTATCTTTCATATTCTTAGGAATTAGGATGTTCATCGGGTAACCCTATCCTGATCATAAAAGATCTATTGACATAAAGAAGTTCTTTGAAATATGATCTGTTAAGTTCACCCTTAGACAAAATGTTCCGTCTGTCGTAAAAATATTGGACATGAGTCCATCATCTTCAGATTCTCAGAACGATTCTTGTAATTATGGTAGACAATCGCATTAGGATCCTTTCTTAAATAGGCACTTGATATTTTACTAATGAATTTCACCTGTTCTTCCATTTTTGTAAAAAAATTAAATGCAAAAAGGATGACGTATTAAATGTCAACATGTTTCGAGCTTGGATGAGTGGCCCGTGTCAAGCCATTCGATATTACAATGTTGTCTCTTGTTATA
>JAAXOA010002408.1:0-13281 GCA_036561885.1 Salina celebensis | reverse complement strand
TCTCTTACAGATTTTTGTTAGTCATTTCATAACGTTTTATGACACTTTGTCATGGCAGTTTTGTATTTAGGTTGTTTAACACGAACGTACTTTTCTCTTTGTAAATTATCTGAGTAAACAGTTGTCCACTTTCAAAAGTAGAAACAAGTCGGGGAAAACTTCAGTAAGAATATTGTGTACAACATATGAATGCCATGCCAGGTAAATCCTAGTTTGCAAAACATGTTGCAATTTTGTTAATGAATGAGAGAAACTACGGGACAAAATTGAAATTTGCAAATACAATTTACTGTCGATCTAGGGTGTCAGGTTTTTTAAAGATACGAGCGCGATAAAATTGAATTTGAATACTACCTTCCATGACAAACTTCACAATGATTGAATTTGGCATTAGCTTTTCCGTAAAAAAAAGAATCGGTTTATGTGCGATATAACATTCCTTTCGTTATATGCGAAATAGATACCGCAAATTATAAAATAAAATCTATCGCAATCATGGGACATTTGCATTTTCCAGTCAAAACCCATCTGTGCGAAGTGACATGTAGGACTGCGACTGCTATGTTCAGCAACCGTCCTCTTTATAGCTAGCGATAGATAATCTTGCACATCAAAACATACTTTAAAAAGAAGCATTAAATTCCCATCAAATTTTTACGGGTGATGAATTCATTTCTTCACACTACTTTTTCTGTCGTTTGTGTGTGGCTTTTCATGTTGTAGGGTGATATAAACAACACAACAAATTCTGCTAATTTAATTAACACGTATTTCCTTCAAAGTTTACGGCATCGTAAAAAAGTCGTAAAAAGTCAAAGCTAACACTGTACACTAAACATAAACGGTGGAGTATCGCATGAAAAAAACTCAAGCATGTCTGTCTACTTACTGTGACTACCGAGCCACATAAAGTTCACTCACAAACTAAAAGCTGTACTCACCTTTGGGAACATTCCACATTTTACTACGGCAGGCCAATCTACAATACATAAAGAAAACATAAAAATTAGCTTTTGACGACATTTGAATTGAGTAGATCACCTTATCCTTAAAATATCACAGATAAAGGAGCCAGAAAATAACTGTACATTTATATCCCAATACAAATAACACCGGAAAAAAATGTTGCGTAATATTTGAACAAAGAGTAAAACTACCTGCAGCGTAGTAGATATTTTCTAAACAGATTTTACCTGGTTGCCATGAAAAAGTTTTGTATTTGGATGATAATTTATTCACAATAGGTGACGTGGTTTGGATAATATATTAGCAAACTTTCCACCTTAATTGCAGTTTTCATGAATTTGGTATGATAACAAAAATAATTTTTTGACTTAGTTTCACATGACAAAAGAGAAAGATGATATGCCAATAAGATCAAACCAAAACACATTTTACAACCATGAAAGACACTTCAAGTCCTCGTAAAAGTTTTATGTGCCCTTTATAGTTTGTTTTAGTGGTTTGTAAGAGGTGGTAAGTGCAACGTTAAAAACTCATTCATTCTTCCCATGTTCTTCTTTTTTACTTTTTACTAGTTATCCGGTAGTCCGCTTACATTTTGTTGGAGCCCTCTTGCTCCTGTTAGTATGTTAGTTACCATGACAATCATCATCATGCTGTCATAAAAAGCAATACCTAATCAAATCATCTTTACTTTTTGTTACTTTAGTGTTAAGTTACACCAATTGCCTCTTTATTTTATTGCTTCTGTGTTTACTGTTTCGTTTTGTTTACTTACTGTTGTCTAAGCTCGGTATATGTGCTATGCTTACATTGATTTTATTTTTGTGATAATGATAATATCGACAACATATCACATCCAATCAAAGATTAGTCAGTGCTTACTGCTTACACATTCATTTCAAGATAATGATTATTTTGTCGTCTGAAATGCCAGGAGCTACTTTCGAAAGGCCTTAAACAAAGTACCTACTTAGATTGTGCGTAAAAAGTCGTCCCATCAACGAGGAACTAAGACATTATTAATTACTTGGTCTCTGTTGACAACTTACATCCACTTGAAATACTTGAATGATTAAATTTACTATGAAGGGATATTATGTTTTTAAATGGGTTTAGTTTTACAGCAATTTATTCGGTTCCATACGCAATATTTTAGGCACAGTACACCTTGCCCGTTCGTTGATATATGTATGATACAATGCTCAGCTCATGTAGAATTCGGTCACAGTAAGGAGAAAACGACATTTTTGTTTCCCTGTGTACTCTTACGCATTGTTTTATTGCTTGTTGCCACTTCACAGATATGACTATTGTTACGATAATGATGATGATCATTGACTATGAAAACAGCGCATAAAAACTAGGAGGGTCTCTCATTATAATAAACAATTTTCATTTCTCCTATACTTCTACACAGCCAATATTTGGCAAACCGAGAAATGCAACTAGATTATATGATAAAAACTTATCCGTAAGTAAGTCACATTGCGAATACCAATCAACAAATAAACCGCAAATCGAATATAGAAAAGTGTCGGTAGACGGTGGCATTGAAATAGCAATCGATCGAAAAAGCCAGCGACATTTTTTCAAAAATCGCGAAAGCTTAATATTTAACATTAATTATCAATTAGTCACTGAAGACTATCGAAATAGGCCATGTCGTGATTAGCAAAAACAATCAGCTTAAAAGCTCTATCGAAATAGTTAATCAAAGTTTTTAGTCTTTTGAAATACATCATAGTTAACTTTAATTGGGCAATTAATTATCGTATTAGTTAACCGATTGCTCTGAAATTTATATGCCCCCATTGCATTGGCCTATGGAACAATTGTACAAAATTTCATCGAAATCGGTCGAGTAGTTTCGGAAAAACAGAGCGTGACGTACGGACGGACGGACAGACGGACAGACAGATTGGCATCCGCATAAAGTGTCTACCGACACTTAATAAACAAAATTTTGCCAGCCAAAAGTCCCGTAAAAGAATGATTTTGTGAGTGTTTCGGAATACAAACTTAAATGAATCTTTTATTTGTTCTGAATACATCCAATTGAATATTATTGACATAATATACTCTCGAAGACGGTATGTGTCACGACCAAAACAAGTTTATCATTTTGTGGCAGACATGAAATGAATGATTTCTTGGGCTGTGTTTACCATCGCGACCATCATCCCATTGGTTCATTCATAAAACTTCAAAAACGCAAGCACACAATTTGTTTGTAAGTGCTTAGCGCAAACGTATCCGTAATATCTTGATTCTCGATTCATCTAGGGCTAGCAGATATCTCATGTTAACTTTTTATAATAAGATGATTATTATTATTGTTATGATTATTGGGTGAAATGTTGTGATGCTTAACTTCTTTTGTCGTGCAAGATTTCAAGTTCATCCAAAAATCTGCCTAAAAAGAAACGAATCTCACATTTTTAAAGCGTCTCGGATAATATATAGCGATACACCTGTAATAAGTTTTGTTTATAGTGGCGTGGCCAGTTCGTCTCATGATTCCAACATATTTTTTGTCAAAAATCCCAGATAATATATCCATCCAGTGACAAGTAACTATCCTGACATTTTGGCGAGTTGGTACTAAAACTGCCTGGTTTTGTTCAAGATAAGCTCGCAGAATACTGTAACACGCAATGAAAATCATATATCTATCAGCGTATATGTCATTTATTACATACTATACCTACATATTTGTGATAATCCAATTAGAATTTTATTTAATGCAAAAAACGGGTTATTCAATGTTAACGTTAGCGCCTCCCAAACAAAAATACCGTCAGCCAAAACATGTCGTATTATGCGAAACAGACGGACCAGTGCGTTGCGTTAATAGCTGAAAAAGCTAACTAAACATGTTTTCCTTCGTATAATGTACCATCATCATCAGACGAAGTGTCGCTTTTATAATGCCTCATGTCGTGTCACCATCAGCAATGAGCAAGGATTTTCACAAGTGTCTCGCAGTGACGTCTTGTACGAATGGAATTAAAGATACTTGATATGGGCGTGCGTAATGGGAGTGCGTTTTTGACATTTCACACCAGAGCACCTTGTTCTAGTAATTGATTCGTATATCTAGAAGTTCTTGTAAGAAAAAGAGCAGCAATAAAAGAAGTGAGCACCTTCCTCCTGCTGAACTTATAACATTGAAAAAGGATAACCTTAATTCCTCCAATGACGGATGAATGTGTATTATACATTATCTTCATATCGCACATTATGATATTCAGGATAATTATGCATTAGATAATTAATTTGGGGGAAATACGGAGTTCTACATGCTTGAGATGATTTTAAACAAAATTTAAATTGAAAATTTTTAACTGTTTAATAATAAGTACCTTTAATTTACTATGCTGCAAAACAGCTATTGAAATATACTGAAACTTGATCGCTGACTGACATGTGTTGTTGCTTTTCTTCTTTAAAATCGATAGTGAAAATTATGTATAGGTTGTGCTGATTCGTCTCCATTAAAAGTTGCTCATTATTTTTATGGGGTTAAATTTACATGATCAAAGAATTTAAAACATTGTTTCTCCTCATTAATGCATAATCGAACAATAGAATGATGAAGCCATGCAGTAAACTCCAAGAAGTAGAAACCAGTAAACCCATGAACACAAAATCTAATTAAAACTACACAACCATTCTGGGGCATTCTTATTGGCTCTAGCTTCTGGTATATTTATATACAAACAACAAAAATCCGTGTTTGACCACAAGACAAACGTACAAGCATACAAACAACACAGGATTAAAGAGCCTAGTCGGTTCGTAATAATTATTATCTAGTTCTGTGCATCGGATTGAAAAAATCTGGACTGTTTCTTCTGTTCAATTGTATGTTTCAAACAAACGCAAAATCCGAATGTATCCCTACAACATACGACAATTGCAGCTGAAACTTGTTCTATACAAGTTTACATGTGCTCATATAGCTTATGTACTACATGAAAAACCTCTTAATCCAATGAACCATGGCAATTAATAAAATCGATACACTTTTTATAAGCCTGAAATTCTGCCCCGCCAAAAACTTTTTATATCTATTAGGACCTGTTTCAGGGGACATATTTTGAATATAAACCCACAAACGCATGTATGTACATTAAGGATATAAACTTATTAAATATATTTTCTTGTTGAAGATAGGCCCAATTTCCTTAAGGAGATGAATAGAACAGAACAAAATATCCTCCACCCTTTTCATTTGTGTCGAGTGTTATAGCTCAGAGAAGGTGGAACACGTTTTGCTGTTTTCGTCTTAAGAGTAGACACAATTGGACCCTGTTCACCTTAAGGATGTCTCCAGTAAATGCCTAAGGCAACTATTTTCTCTACATTTCTATCATTCACAGCAGCCTGAACTCAATAAAGTAGATCTAATGAGATACGCTGTCGCAAGTTAATGACTTGGTCCTTTTATGTATTGACAGTATTAAAACTGAAATAGAGACTAGTAAATAATGGCTGAAACATTGCTTCTAGTTCTGCGCGCATGTATGTATCATCCCTACGTTTACTCAATTTAAATTAGACATGCAAGCATCATCGTGACACCAACTTTTCAATAATGTATTGATTAAATCAGTTAACAATTTGGTTGTCCTCCCTACACGTGTATTGTATGTATCATCCCTACGTTTACTCAATTTAAATTAGACATGCAAGCATCATCGTGACACCAACTTTTCAATAATGTATTGATTAAATCAGTTAACAATTTGGTTGTTCTCCCTACACGTGTATTAAAAAATATTGCGCTAAACGATCTCAAACACGGATTCAGTTTGGTGCAATGATAGCCTTTGTTTTGGGTTTAATTATCATTCAGACTGGACTATTCTGAACTATAAGTTGCAGCATCAAAATCTATCCTCATTACTCTTCGGATTTGGTATTATATTTAGCATTTAATATAGCTAACTGGTATTATTGAAGTAAGTAAAAGCAGAGCATGGATTATAGACTTGGGCAAGTGAAATGATTATACTTTCCCTTTCGTCCCGATTCTTACGTGGAGGTTATAGTTGTTATGAGCCAATAGTCCATGCATACATATTTAAGAGCCATGCATATAACCCATGCAAGCTCACATAAAGCGCATCGCGAAAACCAACATTCACAATTCAGATTTATAAAACGCTCATCTCAAGACATGAACATTTTTTTTTAAGTTAGTACCTGACAGAAGAGTCAATTTATGGATTCGTCGAAAACTTAGCGTGTGCTTGAAACTGTTTTCTTACATTTTAAAATTCAACTCAGATATTCAATTTATCCTAAAATCCTTTTGATACGAAAAAATCGTTATGAGGTAATAATGAATTACTTGTTTAAAATTATCAGCATGTTTGTCATGTGCGAATACTAAGATAGCTAAAGGATACAAACGCGTTCTCTCCAAAGTTGCTATTCTTCAACCCACTGGTTTAGGCTTAGAGCGGCAATCTAAACGGAATGTAAAGGCTAAGAAAATGATTAAATTCAACAAATCACTGCCATAAAATGTTTTCCAGCTGAAAAAACTTTTTTTTTTTTACTTCCCCAGCAGAATGCCAGGCTTTGGTTGAAGTAATTAATCTTGTGCAACACTAGATAAAAAAAGACCACGAACTAAACTTGCACTGTGATTGTTTTTCTCTTGGTGAGGGGATTGCCAAGTGCAATACTAGAAGTTTGTGGGTGAGTACAATAAAAACTAGCTTTTCGTTAACTTTTGTGTCTACCTTGCTTTTTATATTCCGCAGAGAACAAATAAGGAACACATTTTTGACTTATGTTGTTGGTTGCGTGCTAAAACATCTTTTCACATGCTGACTCTAGCCGTAATATATTTCGTCATCGTGTGGCGGAAAGTGGACTGTATGGTACTAATCAAAGTAAACCAACCAACCCAGCTTGTGACTATATCAGATAGGAAAAAAAGTTTGTACACCATACTATGTACATCTGCCAGCCAAGATTTACTCGTTGGGCAAGCGAAGCAGTCAGGAAAATGTTTCTGACTAGAAAACACACACACGTAGTCTACATGAGAGTGAGAAAACCAGAGGAGAGAGATTATAATTTGGAAGAAATAAATAAGCTCTAGAAATTTACGAACTAGTCTAGTGGCTGACAGGCAGAAGGAATAAATTTTGCGTGTACAATTTTCCTCTTGATAACGTTCGACCTTTGAAGAATTGCAGCCATTCTCTTGGCAAGGCGCTTCGACATTCACAAAAAATATTGTATACTATACATCACCAACCTATGAGTCGATTCCTACAAAAAATCTTTTAGCTCTGGCTAATAGCTAAAGTGCAGGGATTTTTATACGCTGCGATGCGTGCTGTTCCGAGTTTCTTGGCGGTGGTAATTTGTGATGGGTTGTAATATATGACATCATTATTCTAGTAAAAGTATTGCAGAAAACAGCAGCGAGTAGTACTAAATTAGTACGAAAAACACCTTCAAGTACCTACTAAGCGTTTTATCAATTTCCTTCTTAGATTAAATTTTTCTTTTACCTCTCAGGGGAATTGTATTATATAAAGGGGCCATGAGCACATCAAGCTGACGATGAATCAAATCGCACCATGCATGCCAAAAGAATTCTAGAGTTCGACCAAAAAAATCCCTAATCAAAGCCCACAAAGACTAGTTCACACTCCTTGTTTGAGGATGTTTCTCGATAGTCTTCTCCTCATCTGAAATAAATTTTGCTACGTACAATTCGACTTTACAGACACGGAGACACAACATAAGATAGAGGGACTGAGTCCATAAGAAAGTTGTGTAAATTTCTCTTTGTTTATTCCCGATGTTTGGAAAACTCTGTATCCATGCCGGACTAATAATTGCCAATTTTCTTACTGTCAATTTTAACCTCAGAGCAAGACTTGTACTGAAATGTTTTCGTAACCGTGATATAAAGAGGTTTTTGACTAACGAGTAAATAACGAAAGTTTTTAAAGTTTTGCCTGGCCCTGTTTACAGACGCTTGTTAAATTATATGAAAGTTGGTTCTTCTACAGCGACACAAAAATCTGATAGCCTTTCGTGGAGAAAGCTAATAATTCTCTGACTTTCATCCTGTTTATATCCAAATTTTCTGAAGCGCTTGTGAAATGTTTAATATTCCTCAACTGTACTCGCTTACTGTTTGACCGCTTATAATTTGATTTCATAACTAGGCAAATTTTACACTAAACAACCTTGCAGGAACATCAAAACGGTCAGTNCTCGCTTACTGTTTGACCGCTTATAATTTGATTTCATAACTAGGCAAATTTTACACTAAACAACCTTGCAGGAACATCAAAACGGTCAGTGAAAAAAACCTGCATAAAAAGCAAGAAGCTGAAACCAGCTATTAAATTAATTATAGTGACCGACAACAAACCAAAAACATGGTTTTTCTTTCCTATCTGCTTTACCTTCTAGCACAATAAGTCGATATGAAAAAAAATCTTGATTCCACTTCCAATTTCCAAACATAAGCCAGGTTCGGAATGAAATGCAACTCATTGGCATATAGATATGCAAATCAATCTCGCCGAGAACATACTGCCTACTGACCCGAGTTGTTACATGGTATATGTTGGGCATATTATTCTGGGAGAAAACATGTGCATGAAGTCCATTGTATTTCGGTACAATAGCTACGTAAACTTTGCTTTTTTTCATTAATATTGAACGAAATAGCAAATTACTACTTTTAAATTGAAGCCATTAATTTTTTTAGACGTGATGCCAGTTTGGTTAACTTTCATAACTCCTTTTGTTTTCATCTAAAAAAATCCGGTTCGTCAAGTGAGGTGGCATGCATCAGAGAGAAAAAAAAACCTTCGCATAATGGATGTATCCCACGTCCACCAATCCGCACACAAACCTACTTTTGAATACACTCCTAAAGTGGTTTTTTCATACAATTGCTCAGAACGCCACAAAAGCACTTTAGCTAACGAGATTGTAATTGAATTTCCATTTGATAGAACCGTTTGTACCGGTTGGCTGGATAAAAATGTGTTTTTAGCATACCTCCTTCTTTCGAATACGCTATTTTTCAACATTCACAAGACACTGCCAAGTGAGCATTTTTAGAATAAGCAAAAAAGGAGATGATATCCATCCACACAATGCATTGTTAGTTTGCGTGGCATACTGTAACTGTGTTGTGTTGTAGGATCTTGGTTGTTTGATCATTTGCCAAGATACCACTTGATGTATTGGTCACAAAAACTTAACTCAACACTACATCCAAAAGGAATCAATATTGTTGCCACAATGCAAAGTTGTTCTGGCCAAAGTCTACTCGACAATATTTTTGTTGAAAAAAATTGTGTAACAATAAATAATCAAGCTTTATATAAAATACGTCCAAGAACCACCTGTCTTTTCTACCTGACCACTGAAAGATTCTGTGGCTATGAGTTTTTTTTTGTAAGAGAAATGAGAAGTATGATTGTTCTGTGATAAGACAAAAACCACCAATAGAATATGCGTTCTACGATTAAATGATGAAAGATTATGAAAATAGTTAAATTATTCTTATATACGCTGTAATTACTCATGATAAACGGTTTCCTTCCGTTCGTTTTTTTGTTGATATCAGTTTGACGTAGATTAAAATGAGGGAGTTACGATACGAGGAGTGTGTACTATAGCATTATCAAAGTTCTGATAAATGCGCGCTCATCTACATAGCTCATTTTTCCAGAGAAAGCTTCTGTAAATGCCAGTGGCTAGAATAAAAAAAACCGTTTTCTTTTATGGTGTTAGTGTGTGTTTGATATAATAGGGTTGCTTTCGGCATTAAACAACTTTTCCAGTGTCGGGAAATCAACTTTTTGATTTTAACTTCCAGTCACTGTGATTAGTGATTACAAATAATATGCAAACTAGTATTAGGTATGTATGACTAGTATTATAAGAACAGTGGCAACGATTGTTTACTTCGTGTTGGTACCTTGAACTATGAATTTTCGGTCATATAATCTAAACCTATTAACTGGCAATCATGTGGCAATTGAGCCACTTCTACAATAATCACTGGAGAGGTTTAGAAAAACTTCCTCTCACAAAACTACTCCACGAATTAACATGCATTTGTCGTGCAGCTCAGTGAAGTATGAGGAATAAATTTTAATAAAGCTTCATATTTTGGATGATGAATAGGTTCAAATGCTTGAGAAGTTTGATAGGCTGAGACCACATTCTGGTGAAGCGTATGCGGATGTAAATATGAATTATGGGATGTCCTCTCCAAATCCTTACAATAACAGAGAATTCTTTGTTTCCATTCAATGAGCTAGAGTTGAACGCAATCAGCATTCATAATGCACAAAACTTGTATAGCAGAATGATACTAGTTCTGTGTAAACACCAACATATTATATTACTTCATCGTGAACTATGATGGATAGGAGACAATTGGTCTGTTGTGCATATGATGATGATAAATGGCATGTAAAGATGAACGCAAGAGCTTTTATGTATTCATTAGGCCTAATATCCACACAAGACAAAAAGGGACACGCAACTAAGGAAGAAGTTCAAACAAAGTTTAGAGCATGCCTGAAAGCATCCATTTTTTCTGGATATAAGATGTGAAAAAAAAATTCAACTTGAGCTTTCAAATACTTGAATGGGTAATCGCTTTAATAATGTCTGCCTGAATATGACAACACAGCTTTGAAGATACATTGTCCTTTAAGTTTGAATACAATGCATTAATAATGGATTTTTATACGCGGCATAATCTTCCCCAATCCGTATATTAAGCATAATGAATAAATATCTTGCATCTCTTGAAGTTATAGGCATTAAGCTTGAGATACAACACTTACTTGGTGATAATAATCAAGAGGAGGTTATATTTATAAGTCTATCTCACTTCTTTCCATCCCGCGACTGTAATTTTGTTTTAACTTTTAATAATACTCTCTGCATGGAAGCGCCATGGTTTAGTGAGATGTACACATAAACTTTGGAAGACTTTTTTTTTTATCCCGAGTAGATGGAACAAAAAATGAAAGAATCGGGAGAGTTAGGGAGAAAAGAAAAGAGGGGCGCAGGAATTAAGTTTTAGAATTTTGAAAGGTTGCACACACATGAGCCGCCTCCGAATAGTAATTCTCTTTAATTTATAATTGGATTTGGATTGCTTTTATTATTGCTTATTTCCCTTCTTTTAATATGATTAAAATGGATGCGTGTTCGTGTGTTTTGTAACAGGTGCGGAACGACAGGGCAACCGAGAAAACTCACATGGACCGAGCATGCAAATGTTCCAGGGCTCACACATCTGACGTATCTCAGTGTAATCAACTTTTAGGGGATCTTGCATATTGAAAAATTTGTTCCAGTAAAAAAAAGTTACAATCCCTTTTCCAGCTTTAGACAAAAATGCAAGGTGAATTAAAACGGTACAACATCTCGTCGCCCTACATGCATCTTTTGGTGAAATGCTTTTACCCATCAAAATTACACGGGGTCCAAGAAAAGGCTAAAAGATGACACATAACACACATTATCCTATGCATTACAAGCCAAACCTCTGCTACGGAGCGTTCAATGATGTAAATTGAAACGGGATCTTCCAGAGAAAAAAAGGTAATCCAGTTATGTTTACTGCTGTTTCCAGGTTGGATGTTGATCAGATGTCAATGCCAATTAAAACTGATGCAACCTAGCGTTTAATCTCAGTTAACCTCTCACCTTTACATTAATATAATCTGAATGGGCCTTTTCTTGTTGAGGTCAAATGAGCTTAGATTAATGAATTGAAGCATGTGTAGATTTGCACGTACTTTATCCTTTGACTACAGCCAAAAACAAGTAATCCAACATGAAATGAAGATAGGGAATCATTTCATATACGATAGGTGCATACTAGCAGTGCTGTTGTATACAGGAACAGGTAACTTTCTGTTAAACTCATGAAGGTTTTAAAATCGCGTTTACCATCGGAGCTGCGACGTTTTATACTGAGTCTTTGGTTGCTGCTTTTCCCAGTAATTCCACAACTGCTCCTGAAAAAAAGAAATGATTAGGTTAGAGTATAAAATTTTAGGCAGATAGTTGTTTCTGGGATATCCGTTAACTAAGCACAACAATTTATGGTTATAACTTTCCATTAATATCCTGTTAAACTTGCTTGTTGTCAAAAACGAAACGAATACCTTTTGACATGAATCCTTTTCTATGCTGATATCATCCTGGAAAGATGATAACCCAAAAAAATATAACAATATAAAAAATTAAAAGCTTTTGAAAACCTAGCCCTGCAAAGTTTATACATATAATTTTCAAGGATGTAACTCTGTAAGGCGAATACTACTGATATCACAATGCACGCAACTCCAACACATGTGCCTACGTATCCATATCCAAATACCAAAATGAAACCCGATTTGATAGCTGTCTATGATAACACTCTGAGAATGAAAAGATCGAAGTTGAACCAGCTTTTGGTTAGGTGTTTTTTGTGCAGGCTACATGTGCTTTCACGTAAAATATATGGTATGCATTTTCAGCTAATCTTGATCATAGCAAAACTCCGTAAAAGAACTTGTTTCTCTGTCTCTGGCTGGTGTGGACTCTTACATCGTTCTTGTATACAATGACAATAACAAGCAGAAAAGTAGAAAAAAACCTAAACTAGTCGGACTTGTAGCACAACTATACGGAAAAGAAATGCTGTTGCTGAAGACAAACACGATTGTAGAAATTGTTGGTTCAGTTTGGAATTACTTAAAGATTCTCGTTCATCTTTTTCCGAGAAGAATTGCCTCGCCTTAACAAACTCTGTTTAAATCTCCTCATTAAGGCATCATTTTATCCATATGGTATTTTGGTCACTTCGTTTGCTACATTTTATCATGCTCAACCGTCATTTTCTCGTCTTTTGTTGTTTGCTTTATAAGGAAAAATGGATGATCAACCATGATAAAAGTGGTGTGCGAGGGCTCTGCATAATCATCATAAATAATGTACTGGTATGCCGCTAAGCAGTGGTAAAAAAATACTCATGTAGTGAATAAACAAGTTGAATTCCTCATTTGAACATTGGGAAATGAAGTGTGCCGCAACGACGGTGGGATATCGTGATGTTCAAGAAAACTGCAATACTTTCATTGTAGAAGTTGTTACATGGAAAACTGATAAATTAGGACTTGATAACGAATGCCCATCCAACATATAAATTGAGTTTTGAACCAAAGAAAGTTATGGGATTTCCTATTTCCTTTTTGCTCATACCAGAATGTGATTCTTTTTTGGATAAAAGCAAGGAGAACAGGATAT
>JAAXOA010002407.1:0-13284 GCA_036561885.1 Salina celebensis | reverse complement strand
TACATACAATGAGACCTCTTGCTGCGGACAAAGAGTTTTTCGCATGCAAAAGTGTTTAGAGTAAGTCTATGAATTTCCTGCATAAGAATTTTGGGGCTTTTGAAAAAGTGAAAAATGATTACAAATTCTGATTCTACATGAAAAATAAGCTTAATGTTCAGTTTTGAGTTTTCCCCAAAAATGTGTATTTGCAAAGTTAAGGGCCACCAAGGTCCAATACAGGGACCCGTTTTATTTGGACAGTTTTAGACCAAATGACGAAAAAAAACTGCACATAGGTGCTAAATAGCCTTATCTTGAGGTTCCTGGAGTCAATTTTACAAAAAAGTTACTTTAACTCCTATTAACGGTCATTTATGGTTAACTCCATTGGTGTCAATGGCACTTCAATAGTTTTTATGGTTTCACAGTGACAAAAACATTTTATTGGGTCATTTGGTCCAAAACTGTCCAAATGAAACGGGTCCCTTGTTTGGACTTCGGTGGCCCTTAACTCGGCAAATACACATTTTTGGGGAAAACTCAAAACGGAACATTAAGCTTATTTTTCATGTAGAATCAAAATTTGTAATCATTTTTCACTTTTTCAAAAGCCGCAAAATTCTTATGCAGGAAATTCATAGACCTACTCTATAGGAACTCGAGGAGAAAAATGTAAACAAACAGTCAGCTGAGTTGCTCCATAAGAAGAGCATAGAACAAAGCGTGTGTAGTTTATAAGACCTTATGGCGTTAAGGACAGTAACGTAAACTTAAAAAACTATTCATTTTGCATTTTGTTACATACACTTTGCGGAGTTGATATCTCTTCTCATATTACCAGTCCCCCATTTCGTCACATTGACGAAATACGTCAATAAATCTATGCAAATGTTCTGTTTTCAATTCTACCGTAAATTTTCCATGCTTCCATTGTTGGTATATTTCATTTTGAAATTAGAAGCAGAAATTATAAATGCTTGGTAAGTACATGTTGTAATACACCGTTACGATTCCATTCAACATTAATTTACTAATGGACCACTTAAAATGCAGACAGACATAGCTCACAAACTAAAGCAACAATACAAATAGATAGACTGCACGACCAAACAATAAAGATGACTAGGATATTTCCACCGATACTTGCTGCTTTCACAGTTTCAGCTGATTGATTTTCTAGATATTTTATAGGGTCAAATAGGGCATGCAACCAATTTGTTATTCCAGATTCACGTAGTGTCCAGATTCTTTTTATTATGGGAAAGGGAACATTTCCGATTATGTCAAAGGCTAAAATACCATTAGCATATGTTTCCTTTCCAATATGAAGGTCTCTTAAACTCGGCCGTAACAAGGTCTTGAATTTTAAGGCTGCTGATACTGGTAATACAATTGCAACCTTCTTACTACTCACAAGTTCGTCTAACAGTATTTTGTCTTCTTGTTGTTGTCCGGAGTAGTTGAGTTCTTCCTCCACAGAGTCGATATCTTTTCCAAAAAATGTTGTAGGGAACTACGTATTTCGATCAAGATTGGACCGCAAGAAGACCAGAAGCTGACTTGGTAGAGTTGCTATTTTGGCTAAACGTTCTGTCACAGGTAAGCTCCCATTTGGTCCATAAACTAAGTTACTAATTTCAGTTGTTGCTATTATGTATATATGGCCTAAATCAAGAACATACTCGCGTTCCGCATTCAAAGTTAGATTTTTTAAAATACTACCTTCCCCACGTTGAAACAAGCGTGAACCTTTAGGAGGAAACAAATAATTTGTCAAGGATTCCATACGAGTGAGTATGATGAAGTTGTCATGCTCCAGTTCACTCAATGTTTGATATAGTATCGCTTTCCTTGGAATTACCATGTTATAAACGTTAGTATTTTTATAGGCGTTACTTAGAAGAATACATGAAATAAACAGACCAGTCACTAATATTCTGACCTTGTTTGTATTACATACTGTTGATGTGAATGGGTTACTTTGTTCTAATAAACACATAGGCAATGACAAGAATATACGCCACTTTCCTCCAGAATTTCTAGTTGTAGCAATTAACGATAGAGACACAGTTCCAAATACTAAAATAGAAGAAGAGTATTTCCAAACATTAGGTTGAAATACGTTAATAAATTCTTCAAATGGTAGCTGAGATATTCCTCGTGTCAATGTTGTAACAAATCGAAGAGATTGTAAAGTGTCATTAAAGTGAAAGGCAGAATTGAATGGGATTGATGCTGGTGACAGCCTTGTCATTAAAAATCGGTTCTGGCTGTGATGCACAATATTGGTATCCTTCTGAATAGTTGCCTTTCCCGATGTCGTCTTGCAGACAAACTGTGAATCAATCGGGTATGAAAAGTTTCCCAAAATAGTTTGCAAAATATATGCTTGAATCTGTGGCAAAAGGCGCTCATCAAGTTTGTTCCTTTCATTGATCATATGAAAAAGATTGGAAGTGTTGCAATCATGCATTGCATTATTGTAATTGTACCTCTTTAAAGATCTATTCGCGAGCCCGTGTTTGGGGCTTACATATATCTTCCAGAGAATAGTTTCCTGACTGAAATGTACTAGCTTGGCCAAGTTTACAACTGTTTCTGAAAACTCATTTAAAGAAATTTCAGAAGAAGCTTTGCAATTCTCGTATGTCCAAACGGTATGCAATGATTTAGTTCTTGGTCGATGTTTTGATGAAGCTAACAGAACTTTGTAGAATTTCCAAGGTAATTCTAAGTTCATTTTCGGCATAAGTCTATGCATATTCTTCAGACCATACAATGTCTGTTTGCATAAAAACTCGTCGTACTCTGGTAACAATATTTCATCGATTAATATTGCCAATCTGGCTACTAACGGTGCTCTGGTGTAGTATTCCAATGCCGTCGGATATTCAAGTTTGTTGAAGCGGTAGAAATTTGAAATATTGACAACTCTCTTACTATATTTTGGTGGAAACAAGGTGATTTCAATATCGCATTCCCATGGTTTACTTGAGGAAGCAAACAACCCGGTTAGTAATTCTGTACAAAACGATCGAGCTTGATTTATTCTATTCGTGGGATAAGTTGTATCGAAAAACTTTCCACATGTTTTTGAGTTGTTGCCCGAAACGGTGTCCGGGTGCCATACGATTTTTGCTTTGTCGTCGTGTGTGCTGGAGTACCCACGGTAAGGAATGGCGGCCAACTTTAACTTTCTTAGAATAACAGGCGATGATAAACCCAAAATATCAACAGCTCTGAAGCTAGTTATAACAGTGAGACACTGTCGCACAAGAAATGGTCTGAGTAGCTTCTCTAGGTTTGATATTTCACCTGAGTATATTTTACTCTCAGCGTTTATATTAAGAGCGGAAACAAGATTTTCACTTGTTAGTGGTTCCCAGTCGTGGGAGTTTATTAAGTCTTTAGTAATTTCATACGGGGAATTAATCATACCACTGGTGAAGATACTAAAAATAACTGTTGAAATAAAACAATGCTTTAGCAAAGAACCCATGCTTATACAGGGACAGGATTAAGGTGTTTGATCTGGAACAAACTCTGTTTGCCTGGAAGGTTAGAATCGGTCTACTGCGACATAAATTCCAATTCGTTGTTTAAACTGCCTCTTTTTAATAAGCTCTTAGGGCTTTATTACATGGTGAGCTGGTGAGCATAATCAACAAACTGATTTGAATCTGTAAAATTCCATTTCGTAAAATAATCATTTACTGTTTTTGTTTGACGACTGTTTTCCGCTCGGAGAATAAACCTGTTTGTAATCGAGAAAAAAAACCTAATCGAAAATTTTCAATTACTTGCGAACCAAAAACCATTTTACGAGTTTCACGAGAATCCAATATACCAATTTGTCGCCAATACAGATAACGTCACGATTTTCTGTAACCGGGTTGCCAAACTTTCAGGAATCTATACTACCAGATACTATATATTATGTATACTAGTTTATTTGCTGATTATTTAGTATACACTAAAGGGCTTATGCGTGCTGAAGCAACAGGGTTTTGCAATTTTCTACCTTATTTAGTTCCTATCTTGTATCTGATATCACAAGTTTGTAACTGATAGTGGACATAGGCATATAATACTGAGGCAGATAAGGAGTAGAAATGCGAGGAAATAATTGCATATGGCCTTAATACACATGTGACTGGCGTTATCATAAATCCTGGTTTAAAAAATGAATTATAGTAAGAAAATCGATAAATGTAAGTAGATATATATGTATATATGATGAAAAGAATCAGTTTCATGGTTTTATTACAGCCAACTTTAAGGGATACCACATGTAGGTACTCCCATCGCATAAGTTTTCTGTTATATAACACTCATTTCTACATGTTCTCTTCGGATAACGCACTAAACAATCTATTTACTGCAAACGTAAATTTGCAGCTAAGATGTTCGTAATAATATGCTCCAATCTGTCCTATTTTTTCTTTGCAATTCAATACAGTTTCCGTAAAGGCTGCTGAGGATTTCAACAGCGCCCAGGATACGCGTGTGGCTACAGGCTAATAGGTTCACCATGTTACAAGCAGTTTCAGTCGTTCTAATCATTTCAACTTTATTGTGACAGGTTTTTACTTCATTATGTGTTTAAAACAACATGTGTTGCCTAAAGCATCTAGAATTGCAATAAATAACATGAAATATGACAACCACGGAATACAAAAATGTAATTACTCTAAACATATTTAAAATTCAATAACAATTGAATGGCTTGGACCAATAACAATTGTATTTGTGTTAACACTTGATCCCACCGATGTTGCTGGAGTGTAGTTAATAGATGTAGCGTAGACTGTTGCAAGGGCAGGAATGTCTTCGAACTGCTGGGATGCATTGATTGTGATTTCCTCAGGACTGTAATTAGCCAAGAACAAGAATCCTTTTCCATTCAAGATTCTCGAGTATCCAAATGCTGCACCATTCAGAAGATTGTTTGATTCCAGGGATCCATACTTCCACGCGTCAGTTTTACGAAGAGCACTAAGGCGCTTGTAGACCTTCAAATGGCTGTCTCCCGAGGTGGTGTTTTGAGCTATAACATTCAATTCGGGATAGTTGGGGTTCATGGGGAGCCATGTCTTATCTGCGGTGGAGAATCCAGCATTCTTGTCGTCAGACCATTGCATTGGGGTACGTTGGGGGTCACGAGAGAAAAGCTGATAACGCTCAGGTCCTGCATTACAACCTGCAGGGTCAAGAGTATCTTCCCAACCTAAAGGTAAAGAACGACAGGATATATAGATTAAGACTTGGCTATATATAAAAGTTTTACGGTTTAAATATATTATTATGATAATGTATGACTTACTGATATTTGTGTTGACCATTCCAATCTCCTCACCATAGTATGTCACCTGAGCACCAGGTAGAAGCATGATAAGCATGTTGAAAGCATCGATAAGCTCGGGAGTAAACCTTGAGCCAATTCGGTGTTGATCGTGGTTTCCAACCAGCCAGTCTGCGGTGTTATCTTCTGGCATTTTCTCAATCCATTCGTCAACAACGCCGGCGATATCAGTACCATTAAAGCCACGCTTTACTCTCGTGATAAACTCAAAGTTAAATGGAAAGTGGGCAATTGGCTTTTGTTTGGTACCGTAATACTTCATGAGGTCTTCAAGTGGGGAGACATAGGCTTCAACCATCATGCACCTTTCTCTGCCATCGGATAATGTGTAAATGTCGAGGAGACGACGGAATTCAGCCAAAGCGTCAAGAGTTGGGGGAAGATTGTAAGTGTAAATGTGAAGCCAGTATGAGTGGTCAAATGGAATAGATTCTGGGGGTCGGTTAGGATTTTCAGGTTCGTCCAGGAATCTCTGGTCTTCGTACATGCTTGGAACGGTATCCATTCTGAAGCCGTCGACACCTTCATCCAACCAGAATTTCATGGCGGCCAACATATCATTAAGGACGTCGGGATTTTCATAGTTGAAGTCAGGCTGACCGGGGACGAATTGATGGAGGTAGAATTGCTGTCTAATTGGGTTCCATGTCCATCCAGGACCTCCAAAGGAAGACCTCCAGTTATTTGGAACGATGGGTTTACCTTCTTCATCAAAGCCGGAAGCATTTCTCCAGACGTAGTAGTCTGTGTACTTGCCTTCTCTAGCGACACTGGCGTTGAACCAAGCGTGAAGGTCACTGGAATGATTGGGGACCCAGTCCATGACTAGTTTGATACCGGCTTCCTTCAAGGACTTAGAAAGGGACCTGAAGTCGTCCATGGTACCGAATTGGGGCTCAATGTTTGTAAAGTTGGAGACATCGTAGCCGAAATCTTTCATGGGAGATTCGTAGATTGGTGAGAGCCACAAGGTGCCAACGCCGATGTCCTTGAAGTAGCCAATCTTGGACTCGATTCCTAAATAGAAAATATGCAAATTATATTTAAGTTCTTGTATATTGTCTATATAATTAATGATATTGTTACCTTTCAAGTCGCCGACGCCGTCGCCATCAGAGTCTTTAAGAGATCTTGGGTAAATTTGGTAAATTGTGTCTTCTTGCCACCATTTAAGGGGTTTTGAAGGATCCTTTTGAGGGATCTTAACTGCACTTGTAGCACAAAGTGCCAAAGCGATAATTAGTAATCTATTCATATTTGGACTGTGTCTGAGCTGAAACTGATCAAGTTGGGGATCCAGGCCTGGGGTTTATAAACGAAATATTTTTAACCGGCCATGACCAGCGTTACATAATTTTTGTTGAAATACTCAACGGAAAAGTTTTATCTTCAACCCACACAGGTAAAGTGGGTGGCGGCGAACTTTCCAGACTTATTGCAAGAGAATGACAGTGATTGACAGGATAAGAACTTAATTTGGGTTAATTTGTTTTGTGTACGGCGATATTTACATTTCGTATATTGGAAAAGGATGACCACGCAATTTAAAATCAGTTTGATTTCATAATTTTCCGTTAATCCGCCATGCTGTTGCAAATGATTGTAAAAATTATCAGTTGGAAATTTTGTAACATCATCCTTCTATTCATAGTGATACTTAGGTGTTTGCGTCTGTATTGGAATTCTCATTAAACATGACATATTTTACTATTTGCTGTTCCAGTATCCAGAAAGTTTGATTGATAGCGAGATTACCGTAATGTTTAATCAGTGTGGAGACAAAATATTTGGTGATCAGCAAACTTTGCAGGCATTTGTGACCAGTATTGCAGGTCCTTTTTAAATGTTGTAGTAGCGTATGAGGTGTATTCAGACTAAATTACTTCAGTGCATTTCCGTTGAAATGAGTAAGAAAAATTATGGAGAAATGAGGTCTGAGTGATGTAAATACTATATGCAAACAATTGAGATGCAGTTGGAGTTTACAATCTTTAGTAATAAGGTCACATGTCATTGTTTGAATAAATTCCACTGGTGACAAGTATTCCATCTCTGTCATCTCCATAAATGAGTTGTTAACAAGATATTTAATGTCACGAGATTTGACACGATGTTAAAAACTTTTAATTTGATTGTCAATCGGGATTGATCCCAAATCAACCATCATCCTATTAGCCTTACCTATTCATTTGTATATAAAATTGTCTACCCAGCCATTGTGTGATCCAGGGCCGCCCTTACGCTACCGCCAGACCCTGCAATCCAGGGGGGCCGGGCCCTAAAACCGGTTATAGGGGGGCCGGGCCCAAAGATAAAAAATCATATATTTTCTCTAGTAAAACTGAAACTAACTCAATGAATTCTTAATCAAGCTGATTAGGGAAATTATCAGTAACGACTTCGTATCTTACTGTTGTGGGGGTTGTGGTATATTGTGATTGATGCTTTCGAATAATTGCAAGTTTAATTAAAATCGGTGGATTCCGGTGGTATTTAAAACAAGCAAGTTGCGTAATTTATTTAACGTAAAAATAGTGTAAAAATTGTGAAGATTAATGCAATGAGCGCATAAACTATAAACAAAGTTAATTGCCCAAAATTATTATTTAATTTAAGTATTTACAAATTAGACAAAATGTCTACCACCTACTGCTACTGAGCCTGCTACGACAAGAGTGTTGTACTTCTTCTACTTTGACAGATTTGACAGTTCATTCACACAAAGAACTAATCTACGCTGTGTACAAGCATAACCTACTTTGCTGCCTACTACGATAACACAGATAGGTATACACAAGGACAACCGAGCGCTCCCGCTGCCTCTCGCTAGCTACAAGTTTGCCAGGTTCCATCCTAATGGCAACGCAGTCACGCTTGACTGTAAGAAATTCTATCTCACTGCAGGAAATCTACATTCTACCATTGCCTGTAAGAAAGCTAGCTTTACCTGCGAGAAATCTTAACAAAGGCTGGCGGCTATCTTGTACTCTAGAGGCTTCCCTCACATAAAGACAAAGAAAATACATGACACAAAAAATCTTTCTAACGGAAAAAATATAAGAACCTTCAACGTTCTTAACACTTACACAAGTACAGCGGTATTGTAAGTGCACATCATATATCTATATTACAGTAAGAACCCTTTAAGAAGCTCCCTTTATGACAAATGCAACCGTTTGTCACGATTTTTATAATATGGCACCATTTTTGCGTGAACTTAAATTATGGATTTGGATATAGCTCTAAGCCAAGATTTAAGCAATGGCAATCCATTTGTCCTTGAGCATCTAGAGTGCAAATGTAAAGTGATTTAAGTTTAGCTCAGTTTAGGTAAGTCTTCAGATCTCAATTGGTCGCAAACGAATTGCATGGGCTTTTAATATGAATCAAAATGGTACGCTTTCCGTCAGTTAGTGAAATCAAATTTTCACCATGGAGTAGGCCTGACATATGTCCTTTGTTTCAATGGACAGTCCTTCGTTTTTGGACTAAAATTGGCAAAACCAATGACGTCTTTTGTTTTTTGGAAAGCGTTCTGTTGTCCTTTGTTATAGGATGTTGGCAAAACGACGCTAATTTTGGAAAAAACACCCAATATTGGCGGTTTTAAGGAATTCTACGATCTTTAAACGGGTGTTAATTTCTAGCCAAAAGGCATTTTCTGCAAAAACGGCCCATTTGTCTGTGAAAATTGTCTGATGAATCAAATCAGGGCAATGGAAGATGTCCGTTGCTATATGCATGCGTGTCCTTTGTTTTGAGGAAAACTTGATGGCATGTCCACCATTGAACCATTCTCAGTTTATACGGGGCCGGGTTTGTGCCAACAAAATTTCAGGGGGGCAGGCCCCCCTCTAGGGGCGGCACTGGTGTGATCGGTTTTAGTTTTGCTCTTTTAAACATTGAGTTAGGAAATAAATCATGAATACGTAATTTTGAAAGCGTATTGAATGTGAAGTTTTCATGTCATCATTAAAAGTCAAACAAGTAATAGATTCTAATAGAAAGGTAGCCACGGATATATTTAATTATTATGCTCAATAATTAATTTGGCGAGTTCTAATCTTACACAACTTTGTTTATTACGAAGCTGAACTTTGTTCAGCTAGTAATGAGATCGCTGGCTGCGTCTGTGTGTCTGTCTGTCTGTCTGTCCGTCTGTCTGTCTGTATGTCCGTCTGTCTGTCTGTCCGTCCGTCTGTCTGTCTGTCCGTCCGTCTGTCTGTCTGTGGGTGCTCTACAGGTCGTACGTTTGACCGAATTCAACCAAATTTCGCAGGGCGGTCCTTTAGCCCAAGAGGAAGATCACTATTGTTTTTCAGGTTCCTACGTCAACTTTTAAGGTGCCTTTCAGGCCCTAACTTTCGTCACATGTATTTTTGCATAGCGTGTGACACATCATTGGAACGGGCTTGGATAGAACTGCTCAATGACATATGTTTGGGTTGACGATGTCAATCCTAAAGGTGCTTGTCAGGCCCTAACTTTCGTCACATGTATTTTTACATATCGTGTGACACATCATTGAAACGGGCTCAGATAGAGCTGCTCATTGACATATAATTGGGTTGACGATACCAATTCTGAAGGTGCCCGTCAGGCCCTAACTTTCGTCACATGTATTTTTATGTAGCGTGTGACGTATCATTGGATTGGGCTTGGGTAGGACTCCTCAATGGCACATGTTCGGGTTGACTTTGTCAATCCTGAACGTGCCTGTCAGGACTTAACTTTTGTCACATGTATATTTACATGGCAAGCATTGGAAAGGACACTGACAATGCTATTCATTGACGTATCTATTGAATGAAAACTTACTTTTTATCCTTTTTACGGTTCTTTCGGACTATTACTGTCACATTTACTGCTAACGTTCAGCTTCGTCTTTATAGCTGTTCTTAACAGCTTTTATTACATGTTTTGAATGAAAACTTACTTTTCATCCTTTTTACGGTTCTTTCGGACTATTACTGTCACATTTACTGATAACGTTCAGCTTCTTCTTTATAGCTGTTCTTAACAGCTTTTATTCTAAGGTAGACATGCCATCCGTCCTTTGTTTCAAAGGACAGTCCCTTCTTTCCCACTCAAAATAAGCAAATAAATGAACGTCCTCTCTCTTGACCAGGGCATCCTTTCTTTCAGATTTATTTCAGTCTTTTGTTTTAGCTAAAATTTGAAAAAAACATTAGTATTTTCATCCATTTTAAATGAAAAGTATCTAAAAATTTCCGTTTATTTTCCATATTTAATGATAATTGTTGGCAAAACGTTTCCTAAAAGTACACTTTAAATGTGTTTTTAAGGTGTTCTTTCTTTTTTACTTGATTGTGCTTTCTCTGCGTTAAGGAGGAATGCCAAGCCTAGTCTAAGGTAGTTTGTGTTTCTATTTCTATCTTCTCCTGGAGAAAAGAGATCTAACATCTAAGAGATAAGAAGTTTCTTATAAAAATCGGCAATTGTAAAGAATATGTCTTGTCAAGGGTCGAAGGTCAAACTTTGAAAACAAAAATGTGTAGTATGGTAAAAGAGTTGTCATTCGATTGCATTTCACAAGCCTATTTCAAATAATCAAAAACATTCCCTTCCCTTATAACGCATAACGGTTTAGTTCATTCCCAGTTATATTTTCGCCTAAATGAGGATTTTTTTTGGATCATTTCGTGACCAAAAACGCTCATCATTTTGATCACGTTTTTCCAACAAAAAAATTTCGAAAGAAATAAAACGCACTCAAGTTATATTCTGCTGTCTAGTCAGTTTTCCTTCCATTTCCATCCTGGATCTCTGGAGAGAGTAAAAAAACTCAGTCTCATCATTGGATCGTAATAAACGTACAAGATACCTTGCTGGATTGCAGCAGAAACTTCTACTGCAGCTACTCATGATATTTCAAGGGGGAGGGGGAAATGCACACATCATTTGTACGTGATGGTCATTCATAATCTTCCCTGGTTTGATTATCTCAACTTTCCTTTTCCGGGTTTTTCTTATCCGCTAGGCTTTAAGAATGAAAAAAAAATCGGACTCAAATCGCTAATATAAATGCATCGCATCCTAGTTCTATCTAAAGCTAAATATATTTCTTGAACAGACACAAATTTCGCTTTATCAGGGATCGAAATTTGTTTAAAATCTTGGAAAATCTAAAAGACTCAGAATTACCTCCAAAGTTTAAAAATCCCATTAAATCCCCGATTCTCATTCGCTGGAAGAATTACCATCGTCGCTATATCAAAACTTTTTTTAAAAAACGTAATCTATCTCGATTAATAACCAATACATCGCATTCTCCGTTTGAGGAAGAATTTCAACCACCCATATATCTAGTTCAGTCTTTCTCCATTAAACCAAACTCAATCGCGGGTTCTCTGTAGGTGGACGAATTTTCATCCCCGCCAAGTCCACTTTTTATATTCGAGTTTTAGATTCTTTCTCCATTACTACCCAATAAATCCCGTGTTCTCCGGAAGTTTTTGCACCCCCGTTACAAAAAATTCAGCTTTCGTTTCATTTCCCAATTTTATTTCTTTTTTTCTCCTTCTGCCTGATGAATTATTAATGTGTGCGAGTGTTTTTTTTTCTGTATTTTACGAGGTTTTATTTTTTCGCCAACGACCAATTCACAGGAACGTTGTTAGAATATTTTTCCAATTGAGTGTTTTTACATAGCTACACTAACGGTTCATTGGATATATACCCATACTATGTACTGCAATAAAAAAACAGCCAGTTTTTTGCTGCCTTTCCTTCAGACGACGAACAATAAAAGAAATATTCTCCATTCAAAATTGCTAAATACTTGAATCCAATCAATTTTATAAAGATGGCTCTACAACCAAAAATCGCTTCTCGAGAGGACGATCCAAAAAAAAATCTGCTGCGTTTAGGAATGATCCATAAAGAACGTCACATGGAGTGAATCTTGGGTTATTTGTGAACAGCCAGAAGAATTTCCATATGGGACTGTGTCTTCATCAGGTGGCAAGACGGGCCTGGTCAGCAGAAAGGCCCGTCCTGTCATCTGATGAAACTTACTCCCCTACCATCATTAGGCCGTTCACAAATAACCCAAGCTTCACTCCACGTGACGTTCTTTATAGACGAACCCATTCTAGTCTCGTTTTAACAATACGATTTTTTTTAGAAAGGAACGACATCTTCGACCTAGTGTCGATATAGATTTTTTTTTTCAATTGAAACCAAAACGAATGTGGCGTGTCATTCGAGAAAATTTAATCCTGCTTCCGCGCAGATGTCACACACAAGAAGACAAAGGGAATTTTCATGCTTGTTTAAAACAAAAGGGGTTGTTCATATACAACGCAAAAAATAACATTACCGTAAAACATTCTATAGTCTCATGGACTATAATGCAGTCAAGGAACAAGAGCCTTAATTTGCCCTTTATAGGATTTATTTTTATATAAAGCCAAAATTTAGACTTTCGTATAAAACACAAACTCCGTATGAAAGTACAAGCCCCAAATTTTTCATATGACTTGAAAAGTTTCCATATTTGATCATTGCAATTGTTGTCTCAAAATTTTGTTTAACAGCTTTTCGTCAGCTTTTTAAACTGACTTTTACCATATCAAAATTTTGTGCTAAATTTGCAAGAAAAAGGGTCAAATTGAACTTTTAAATTTGGCATTCAGTTTGATGATGAAATGAGACGTCCATGTAATACGTCTTGTGCCATGGGATTAATTATAAATCGTCATACATTTCTATTAACACCTGTTTCAAATATTTGTTTCTCAAGCGGCTATTAACAGCAATGTGGGTATTGCTATTTATAGTCGTGCGAGAAACCAGCAGCCCGGCTAGTTTAAGAATTTTTGACGTTATCGAAAAGTTGTGAATGAGTTGATCGTCAGATTTCATAGAGCTTCTAAGAGAAAGGTGAGGATCTAATTTTTCATAATTTGACTCCTGTG
>JAAXOA010002406.1:0-13284 GCA_036561885.1 Salina celebensis | reverse complement strand
TGAATTGTTGCCATTGTCACTTTTTCTTTTTCTTGGAGGTTTCTTAATGATATACTTTATTTTGTCGTCTCCACCAGTCTGATGTTCTCTAAAAGGATGCATATGGACATTTTCCATTTTTCTTGTTGTCATTGGCCGAATGTCATCGCAAAATAGGGAATGAAATTTGAAGGTTTTCGCATTTAGGAGTGAAGGTAAAAGTTTGCGGTTATGTATTACGATCTGACGGATGACACACAGAACAAACTTGGCACTATGATACTCTTTCAAATGAACATGTAGAGGAGCACTATTAAATGAAATTGTCATCACAAAGTAAACATTAAACAAAGTCTTAGTGATCAAGACTATCAAGAGACAAACAGTAATAGTACAATTCAATGTTGCTTAAAGGAGTTGCTCTATGCAAAAATAATGTTATGTTGTTGGTTTCGTCTCCATTTTAATTTTTATCGTTATGCATATCTTATAGTTGATAGTAAATGTGTAATGCTATTCTGTTCATAGCGACAAGTGGGAGCCTATTCATGTGGTCATTAAACTGAATGTGGAAATGAAAAAGGAGCTTCAAGGATAGTTTACGAAGTGAGCATCCTAGAATCAAGGGCATAGCTGAAACCGATTAACTTTTCAGCTACTGTCAAACTCTGATTGGAGGCAATGAGACGAAACATGGTAATCGCTAATCACTAACCAAATCCTGTAACCAAGGTTTAAAACTTCATCCACGTTAAGATCTTTCCAGATAAAAGAAGCAAGAAAAATTTGTTTCGCGAATAATCTAATTTTTTTTCTATTGTTTGGCATATTTGTAGGTATTTTTTGAATTTTTGAACAAGAATTTGTTTTCTAACTGCAAACTAGCAAGGAGATTGTAAAAGCTTTCAACTTCATGAAAAAAAAGTTTTCCATTAAACACATGCAAACTCTGCGGTAATGGATCACACAAAAACACTGCCAGAAAGTGCTTTTAAAGTCATTAGCTTACTTCCGGGCCAAGCACATGTACCTTTCTAAAGGTAAGCAACTTTGAACCATGCTCTATTAAATCATAACCACTATGCACTTAGTAAGCATGCTAGACTTAGTGTCTACTGCTCTCATTCCAGTATGTTGGACAATGCGCTCCCTAAATTTGTCTACTGGTCTACCTGCCTATAAATCCCTTTACATTTTACAGTGTGTACATTTGTAATGGATTTATACCAATAATCATAGGAAATGAAACAACATATAAAAGAGAATGAAAATGGAAAGGGTGGGTCAACTTCATTTTTTTTCTTCTGCTGATGACACAAACCCAATTAACTCTAAAAAAGCGCGTGTGCTTCATCTGCAAATGTATCAACTACATACAACAAAGGCAAGGCGTTCATTCCAAACTATTTTGTTTTTTTTTTGAAACATCCACCACCACTCTGACCTCAGTTTCAAAATAAATTATGCCTACATAGTTTCGTTGAATGACATGACACACTGAATTATCATCATAGTTACAGTCAAACTCTGATATGTTTTTTAAAACTTAAGTATTGCTAGGTGCAGCATACTTGTTTTAGTTTGAAATACTCTGTTTGACTAGGTGTGTGTATTTATAAAACCATGAAGCATGAACTTATGAGCAAACAGGTGTGTAGCAAATGTTTATTACCTGTACTAATCTCATGAATCGTCAATGTCACTTCAGAGTATAGTACAACTTTGAGTGATAGCATCATGTAAACGCTTTGATGAAATGTACTCCATAAAAACCATTTGAAATGGGATTAACACTATCATTTGAAACAAGCAGAATGTTTATCAAGACAAAAGCTGAACTCGCACACTGCCAGAGATTTTTGGAAGGGAAGAGGAGGTTTGTAATTAACTCGTATCCATTTTCACTTCTACCTTATCGTCACTCTTAGATCAGAATATGTTTTTTACTAATGATTTATAATTCTTCCTACCTATAGGATTTTAGCGAATTTAATCTTCATAAATAAGTAAGCACTTGGTTTTTATACGGAAAAGAGCAAAACGATGTAGTTTTTAATGTACCGTTGGAATTTTATTTGCGATTTCCATGTACTGCTTTTAGGGACGTCCGACGTTCCACGTTCCTCTATACTCGTGGGTTTTGCTGTTAATCAATCATGTTATCAGATGAAATTACATGACTGCATGCATCAAGTCCTAATTGCAAGCACATTCCACTGTCGTTCCATGAAATGTGATTTTTATTCAAAACTAAGCAAATAGGAAAAGTGTTTAAATACACAATGAAAACTCACATTCCGAAACTATCATAATCCTACTCTTGTTAGTCGATTTCCTATTGTCGAACAAACAAGTACGATAACATTTTCATGCGACACACGTACACGAGTAGGCAATGCATTGATAGTATCTATTTAGCTGAAAATGGCCACACATATTCATTATTTTGATTATCCTAATTTCCTCTCAAGTTCATTGCTTCATGACTATGACATCATGTCATATCTAGATCATTTACAGTTTGTCTAGTATTAGCTCAGCTGCGTGTAGATTATGTGTGTGCGTGCTCAGTCTAGGATCTAGCCATTAACTTTTCAATTGTAAATATCACCAGCCAATTAAAACATTTTCGTCACTTTTTCAGTGCCTCCAGACAAAAACATTTATTGCTAATATGAAACTTAATATCTGCACTAATTTGGTTTTGCAGTAAAGATTAAAAATATTTATAGTTGTTAACAATGCTTCCAAAGCTGATTATTTTTATGTTATATGTCTTCCACTGGTTCCTCAAGGAAACATATGCATTTCCACCCTGATTTGAGATGGAATTAAAACAATACAGCACGACACATATATGATGGATGCCTGCCTATGCGACTGGTTGTATTGAGTTTATCCAGAAACTTCTAAGGAGGAGAAATGGGTTGAGCGCTTACGACACGTAATCTGGAATATTGCTGAAAACTGTGTAAGTTATATGTGAATGTGCAAAATCACCTATAAGCTTATTTAGTCAGCCATCGATAGCAAACAAATTTTCCGACGAAAAAAATTATGTAAACATGGACACAGGATGCGATGGCACGTACGCAATTTTATGAGTGCTTGCAAGTTATGACTTTTATACCACACCTCTGAACTCCAATGCAATCAAATATGGCTTGTTAAGTGGTAATCGCTTCTGAGAACCCAGAAGAGAACATTTGCATCATGTTACTAATTTTTAGTTCTATAGCGTTTCCAACGTAACCGTCTTAATGATGACTAAATGACCTCTTTTACTTTCCCCTGCGGAAACAGGCATGGTTTGTCTTAAATCATCGCCACTGGGCAATTGCACTGTATGTATGCAACTCTAAACCCCAAGCTCCTAGAAGATTGTCACATACATGTATCCACCTATTTGAATTTGAATGTACAGAAAGATTTGATTTGATGAAAGATTTTCTGAATTTTGGTGAAACGCGAATGTAATCTTTTAGGCATAACACTGCAAATAAGTTAATCGTTCTCTGTATATTTCACCTATGCAAAAAAATAAAAAGAGAACATGACTTTGCATAATTGCATTGTGTGGGCTTCGCAGTGTGAATTTGACGAAAATGAGACAAGAACACTCTGAGCAAATGATGCTAGTAAAAATGTACTTAAGCACCCGATAAATCTGTTTCACACGTTCTACTGCAAATTGTACTCATTTAGATAGTACTTGAAAAGATGACCGGGTTTTGTAAACTCTATAGGATACGTGTACGCATGAGATACCCCATTTCCTGTCTTAGTCATTGCAATTTACATAGAAGAGATCTTAACAGCATATAAGAAAATTAGCATTTTACCCTTTTTAGTTGGCCGTTTATGACGTTATGAAGCTCATTCTGAATGATACTGAATTTCATCATAGTATCAGAAGCGAAAATGGAGCCGAGTCCTCCACCCAATGCGAATCCGGGATTAATTTACATAGAAGAGATCTTAACAGCATATAAGAAAATTAGCATTTTACCCTTTTTAGTTGGCCGTTTATGACGTTATGAAGCTCATTCTGAATGATACTGAATTTCATCATAGTATCCGAAGCGAAAATGGAGCCGAGTCCTCCGCCCAATGCGAATCCGGGATAGTCTGCACATCGTTTTCGTCGTCGTTTCTCTCGTTCGGAAATAGCCTCAGTGCATTCACTGGGACATCTTAGTCTTGCTAACTGAGCATCTTCCTCAGTCTCTGTCTCATTATTGTCTCTATCATTAGTGGAACTACTCAGCCTCGTGCTACTACTTCGAATGCTATTTAAACTACTACTGCTACCATAACTACTATCACATTCGTTGGAAGCTGTATGATAATTTGGGTTGCTGCTGCCTTGCGATGCTGATGACTGGAGATTTTGTTGAGCACCCGACGACTGTTGATTTCTCCTAGACCCATTACTATTTCCGCGTCTCTGTCTTCCTCTTCCTCTGGGTCCGCCACCACCACCACCCTCACCACTGCTAGCACCTCTTTGTTGAGATCTGGCGTTAGCACCTCCACCTCGACGCGGCGAAGGTGAGGCTTGTGATGAAGAGTAAAAGTCTTCACAGGAATCTGCTTCGTCGCATGATGTCGCAGGCTTATGCTTCTCTAACATTTGGTATACTCTCTGCACTGTCTCTCGCGTTCTGTTAACTTGATCTGCCGACTGGGCGGACCTTTCATTCCCATCCTTATCCTTTCCTTGTTTTTCTACGTGCACAGTACGAGTGCAGGTATCTGCTGATGAAGAAGCACCAGCAGGAGCTTGAGCACCTCCTCCAGCTCCCATCTGGTTCTCTGATTTCGTTTCTGCCTGCTCGCCACCAGCGAGTTCCCTATTCACTTTATTACACGGGTAGTTTTCGGCACTTTGTTCCATTTCTTTTCTCTGATCTGGATCCGCTGCCGGTGCAGCAGCTCTTCTGGATGTTCCTCTTGCATCTGAAGAAGACCGAGCTGAGTTTCCACTTGCCCCTTCCAATGGGGATGATTCCTTACTCGACATTTTTTCTTTGTACTTGAAAGTCTTGTAGCAGTGTAGTATTGAGTAGTAGCAATTTGTCACAGTCAATTTTCACACTTTTTCCTTCCTCACTGATAACTAATTTTCAAACGAGTTCTCAACTTATCCCTGGAGAAAGATGCCTTTTTTGCGTAGAAAAAGAGTTTTCTCCATGTGCACAAGTTGCCTTCAGAGATGTCCACCAAGACGACCTTCTAATTTGCCCAACTATTAGCTAGTTAAACTAATGGACTAGTATGATACTAGTAGACATTTGAATGAAGATGTTCATATGTGATGTGATACTTTTGAAACAGAAAAAAAGTCGAGGATACGGTGGTGATCAGATGTAATATATATGCCTCTTATGTACTGCGCATTGTACAAAAAAATCGAGGATGATTAGGATGAGAGGTTGTTTGCAGTTCTTCTCAAGAGCAGCAGCTTCATCAACTTTAAAGTACCAAAAGTACTATTCTTATTGCATACGATAATGATGGTGCCGTTTCGGTATTGTAGCAAGAGTGACCACAATGTACTCATAATATACCAGTTCTTCTCATTGTGCTTTTTTTTGTAAATCGAGAGACCTGTTGCTGATTATGTTCTGACAGTCTGCCTACTTCATTTGCTATCTACGTGCATGCATAAAATCACCGTGTTTCTGCTTATTCGTCTATAGTACTTGGGAACGTTAAAACCGCCATAACCAATAGCTTTAAGTAGACAAGGTTGCCTCTAAGAGGGTAATCAATTGAGACATATTGGAACAAAGATTCTTCTTATAAATTTACTTGGTTGCTTTATGACCATGATAGAAACGATAATGGGAAGATTTCTGCTATAAAAGTAAATTTTTCCTATGAAAAGTATAATGAAAAAAGCTTTAGTTCAGATTCAGACCATGTAAAGTCCAAGCAGCGTTAAGGTGATGATGTCATCAAATTCAAGTCTTAGTTATGTATTGACTGTCACATAAAAATGTTTTGATTTGTTGCTTTCATGTTGCAACATAGTGATAAGTAGGGATAAAAGTACCTTATTCATTAAACATGTTAATTTAATTTAGTTTCTAAAACTATTTCGTTTTGATAATATATAGCCCAAATTATTTTGGCTATCTTGAATTTTGTTATGAGGTTGACAATAATAATTTTGAAATGTTTTTTACTTTTATAGTGCTAATTTTAGGGGTTGTTAACTGTTCTAAAATGATGACTATCGGGAAAACCACGAAACATTTTATGCAGTCTTTTTGTCTTCTTTTGGAGTTTTGTCTGGTCTGTTGGCGGTTTGCCTGATTAACGGGTTGAAGACGAGTGCTGATGATATGCGTATTTAACGAGTAAATACGAACAGACAAAAATGTCATGTAGGCGTGATCCGGTATGAAATTAGATTGTTGATAAATGGGTTGTTGAATGGTTAGGTAGATTTGAAGAAGAGATAGTTCTTCTGATCTTGAAACTCAGTTCTCTTATCAGATGGAAACTGCAATAAGACTTAATTTGGTAGAATTTATGATGGCCTTAATGGATGATTTCATTTGCAAAATTGGTTGCATCCTAGAGCCTTGCAGGTCATTAGCTTCTGAACATACACGGGTAGAACATGTAGTTCTGATTAAACTTGCATAGATGTTATGATAATTGTCTGGAATGACTTGTTGCTTTACAGAAGATTTACAGAAACATGGTCATAAACACAGTTTCCGGACGATGTTCTGAAGATTACATATCGTAGTGATATCCGCTTATAGATGACATGATGCGTCTTGTATAAAATGTGAAGCGTAGTGGTGGTGGTGAAATGGAGACAGTAGTAGCAGTAGTAGTCAGAAGGTTTATAGTAGAGATAAGGTATTTTAAGTAATCAGACTGTAGTTTGAAATTGTAGATAGGAATACAAATTGCTTCAGTTGAAATAAAATATGGGAACTGATTCAATTCACTGACTATTAGCGAACCCGTCTAAATATGCGAAGACGTGGTTAGAGCAAATAAAAATCTCGAAAATATTTTATAACGAGGCACATATCACTTGCAGTCTAAACTGTCGCAAGTCGTTAATGTCTCTGTCGATGATGTCTTTCACTCGTGAAAGGTACGACTTTTAAACTTTTTTATATGTTAACAACCAATTAACCTCGCACAAAAGGAGTGGTTGACGGTAGGACGATGAAAATGTCTAATCTCGTAACTCGTAATTTATAAGAAGTAATTAGCGAAACACAATTACCTTTCTAGTAACAAAAAAACTGTATAGAAATATTCGTTAATCAATGAAAAACATTATAAAAAACCTATCTAAAAGAAAGTCTATGTACAGAAATGTTTTGGAGAAGCTACACGAAGCTGGAAAGAAACGGAACTGGGAGAGACGAGTATCATATCATCATGGGTTGCGAGCAGGCAGGCATTCTTTCACATTCCCAATTGTGTGAGGTGATAGGAGTGAGAGCGATAAAGACGAGAAGAAAAGGGAGACGCTTCGTCGTTCGAGAAAACTTCATTACGAAAACAGATTTTCCTCAGAACAAAAATCCTCCTGTATGATAACCCAAGAGTGGATAGTCATGTACATCATGTTTTCCCCATGCGCAACTGTTCGAGATGGTTGTGGAAGCATATCTGTTCATGTCAAGAGTGTCTGACTGCGGCTCCAAACGCCAGAAAACCATTAAAATCTACTACTCAAGATGTGATCTTTGCAAGGATCAAAGAGCAATTGTGCATGTGCACGTATAACGTACACTATATGAAACACCCTTTCTAATTTTTAACGAAACAAGAAGTGACAAGATGCGTGATTTGTAGTACAGCATAGATAGACAATTGTACTGGTAATGACAGTAGGAAATAAAATTTACACGGCGAACCGAAACTACTCTCGCCGGCTCGCCTTGTCCAACGTGTAAACATATTTTTTTCCGTTATGCATATTGTAATTATGACCTCCATTCCATATTGATATATGCATGGTGCACCACCCCCAGCAACGTTCCGAACCCCTCTTATCTTCTTTTTGACTAATTTATCCCGTCTTTTGTTTTACTATTCACGTCAACAGCGTCTTGTAAACTTTTCCATGTCGTGAGCTCGAGTGTTCGGAATGCCGAGTATTTGTTCGGAAAAACTCTGGTTACCCCCACATTCGTCTTCTTGAGTAAATCTGAGAGATATCTTGAATGTAAGCCCCAGAAAGCTTTCATTGTGAGACCGCTACGCATGTTGTGTGCAGAAGCCGAGTTTCTACCAAGTTTTTGAACGTTCCAGCAACGTTCCGAACCCCTCTTATCTTCTTTTTGACTAATTTATCCCGTCTTTTGTTTTACTATTCACGTCAACAGCGTTCTTGTAAACTTTTCCATGTCGTGAGCTCGAGTGTTCGGAATGCCGAGTATTTGTTCGGAAAACCTCTGGTTACCCCCACATTCGTCTTCTTGAGTAAATCTGAAAGATATCTTGAATGTAAGCCCCAGAAAGCTTTCATTGTGAGACCGCTACGCATGTTGTGTGCAGAAGCCGAGTTTCTACCAAGTTTTTGAACGTTCCACAGATTGCATTTCAGCTTCAGTCGAATGACTCATTTCAAAGATGAGCATGAAATTGGGAGAACGCTGCTACTGAATCTTTTCTCGGTTTCATATGTGTGATTAAGGAAAACATGTCGGAAACGAAAATACAATCGTGGTACTTGAAACAACAAATCCTATTTTTGGATCATCCTGCATACTTCGTCTTAAAAAACTTGAAGTGGAAAATGTTTAGAGATACATGCAAACAACACACATGTTCAATGAAACTTTCATGTATTCTTCAAACATTCCAAACCGTTAGTTTGACGAAACGGTTCAAATCTGTTTTACAAAAATGAGGATACCAAAAACCCATACGAGAGCATTTTAGGTTTACGAGAAAATCTTATGCAATTTCTCTAAGAAAAAATATTATTTGCGTTTTCCCTTCACCGAGCGTGTTCGTTTTGCACGACTTAATGTTTGTGAAAATTCTGTCGCACTTAATACACGCAACGAAACAATAAAGGTTTTAAAATTTTCCTTCGGATTTCATCTGTGCCTCCACAGCCAGCTACAAACCGGAAATATTTATCGGTCGGAACGAAATTCCAAATGATTTAAAAGCGTTGTCCAGTTTTATGACTTTCTCCTTGTGTGTCACTATGCAACTTGCGTGTAATTTTGTCTCATATACTGTCACCATACCAACAGATATAATTGAAGATTTAACACAATGCCATAGCCCAAAGTTCAAACTTCCTCGTACATACTTAACCGCCTACGTAACTCTATATCTGTCTCCATTTTTGCTTGAGACATCAAATCTATCATGATGACTCAATAAATGTTTTGATATTTCATAGCTATGTTTCTCCCGGAAATTGAAATTATATGAAGCATAAAAACCAAATATTAAAACATAACTATTCCAGATATTATTGCAGTAAACTATGTAAGTCGACATTATATCACATAAGAACTAGATATCTATCATTTCCTATAAAACAAACGGTAGAACCACTGGTGGAACACCTTATAAGGGGGCAGTGACGTAAAGTTTGGAAAGTTTGCCAAAAATTAAACGAGGATAACGTTTTAGGCTAAAAATACATGCGACATACGTTTCATCTCATCCTACAAGCCACCGAAGAAAAAAGAGACTTGTAGAAAAAAATTGTACATGTATCTTTGCAAACTGTATAAAAAGTTGTATGGTTTCAGCTAAGTAAATTGCTTAAGTTGTGTTTCTGAACCACAAACGCGTGTTACATAATGTAATGTAGTGACTTTATAAGATTCTCTTTTACATAAGGTACACTTGTGTCTCAAAGAAATTTAATGTAAACTGAGTTTAAAATATAAACAGTTTCTGAGTATCATGTGTGGTACAAAGCACCAAAAATGAAACCAAGCCAGAGTCCTAGATTTTCTAGTCAGGAAAAATAAACCTACAGATTTATGCCGTAATGAGTACAGATGTATTAGTGAATTCCGAGTTTTAAAAGAAATCTTAGTTTTATCTCCATGAGGTCTTTATATCAAAACCAGACCAAGAGTTTTCATAAAACAATCTACAAAGGTAGGTACAAAGACTGGCTGTCAGTCATTGGTCAGCAAAGCGACTAGTATTCCGGTATTTTTTTGCATGTTTTGTTGCAGACAGATGAATGTCTTACTTTAAGGGATGACATTTTTTCAAAAAAGGATTTTTTAATTTAAATGAGACAAGTAAAATCAGACCATTCGTCTGGTGCAGCTTAATGATGACTTAATTGGTCACCAGAGAAGATGACCATTCTTGGAACAAGTGTAGTTCTGACTCAAAGGCAAGAGTAAGGTCAACACGAGGAAAAAAAATATTAGAGTTTTGAGTTATGGACAATGCCAAATTATATCCCTAGATGGAGTGTAAACTAATGTGAATCTTGATTGAAAAAAATATTTCAATAATAAATAAATAACGTAAAGGCAATTAAAGCAGGCACTTTTATAACAGCACGTAGGCAGGGATTGCCATCGTATTAAAGAATTTGCACATTAAAGTGCATTTCTTCAAGCTTGTTTTGTTTTGGACAGTGAAAGATATTTCGCTGATCATGCGTCTCTTGCCTTCAACATAGATTTTCAATATAGTATTGGCATAAGACAAATAGCATTTTTTTATGCAATAGACGATAGTTTACACAGTTCCTGCTTGATTTTATGGGCCATGTGTAAATCACTGACGAAAGTAGGCTGATGGAATGTCACCTTGACGAATAATATTTATGAAAGAAGAAGGATTGAACGAGGTTTGAATGCAAAATTGTATGCACAGTTTTGGTAATCCGATTATCACGTTGATGCCAACGATGCTCTTGTTTCCACTGGAAAATTATTGTAAACAGCTCTGCATTCCTGTTTTTATGGAGATGACTCATCCATAGTTATTGAGAAGGCGAGAAAACATTTTGAACTTACGTTTTGGAGGGCCTTCTCCTTCTCCTCAAGCTTGGTATTGGCTTGCATAAGGTTCTCCTGGCAGGTATCGAATTCATTTTCAATCTGTTGGATCTTTTTCTGCAGATTTCGGACCTCCTCCTCAAGACGATCAGCTCGAGCGTTTGCGTCCCGGGCATTCTGCTCAAGGGTATCTGCCCGGTCCATCGCANATCTGTTGGATCTTTTTCTGCAGATTTCGGACCTCCTCCTCAAGACGATCAGCTCGAGCGTTTGCGTCCCGGGCATTCTGCTCAAGGGTATCTGCCCGGTCCATCGCATTGTCCTTCTCAAGCTTCATCGCTTGCATCTTCTTCTTGATGGCGTCCATGGCTGCTGTTGTTTGTTTGGGGGACTGTCCTCACGTGGAAAAAATCTGGAAAAATATCACAAGAACCTTACATGAAACACACAACAGTCACAAACTCTTTTTCATACAACAGCACAAAAAGCGTCAACAAATATCACAAAATAATCCATCGATTTTCTTTTTCATAGCCATATTTTGTTCTTTCGAAGTGGAGACACAGTCTTCACATAACATTCACTTTTTTTTCTGGTACGAGGTCAACCGGAAGTAGTAGTTTACATTAAATGTAAAAACATGTTTCGAACAAAATTCTCTTCCTCGCCAAAACGAATTCATGTTTGAAATACTCGGAACGAAAAAAAAAACTTTACACCGTTCACAAAAAAAAAGAAATTTTTGGGAATTCCAATTCACGTCTCCAAATCGTCTCGCCAAGTATAAAAATTGCATAAAAATCTTTTCTCTTGTTTTCCCTCAACTCACTCAAGGGCTAGTTTTGTATCCTTAGAGCCTTTCCGTTTTTCCCTGATAACAGGTGGGAAATGTTTCTAAGTGGAGTGTAAAATGACAGGTATAAAGTATGAAAACAATACGCTATTATGTGATAATGACGCTGATAATTTTTAGAATGTATGAAATGGGCACCTGAAAAAAAAGGTCGAAGAAGAGACTAGTGTATAGCCGCGTGGCACAGGAGTCACAAGCCGCTGAGAACTGACTTGTTGCAACTCAGGAGCAGAAGACTGGGAAATAAGTTTCGCCTTTTCTATTCTTCCTTCGCTTTTTTGGGAGGACAAGTTAAAAAGGATATCTTTAACTATGCTATAATGACTAGCGTCTTTCAGAGCTTTGCTCCAATATGATTATCATCATTCACTTGGAGCTCTATAGGGAAAACATACGCGCATAGGAAAGAGCGAGAGAAAAAAATCTCTAGAACTTCATTCCATCATCGTCATCATGATCAAATGTTTAATAGTACGAGGAGTGCTAGGAGTAGTACTTCTGCTGCCAGTACTCACTGGCTGGCAGTGATGATGGTGTTGGTGGTGTGTTTGTCGCCGTTGATGTATGGAAGCAGGCAAGGATCGAAAATAGCAAAAAGGAACTCGGCCAGGAAAAAAGGATGCCAGGGGTTTTGAACACATTGACGACCTGACGATAATACTCTTCTTTCCTCTTTATGTTTGTTTCCGTTTTGTGCATAACATGCATCACACATCGTCATCCTCCATTTTGGAAGTTGTGTATCAGCTTTGTATACAATATTGGAGTATAATATTTTGAGAATCACTTGAATAACGTCTTCACTATGAGAGATTCTATCGCTAGACACAAAACGAAATATTTTACGTTGCATTAGAAATCTGTAACAGCTTTAATTTTTCAAATTATCACACAAATATGCAACATGCAAAAAATTGGGAGTGTGTGAATATACTGTATACTACTTTGGGACCTTGCGTGAGTTAAATTGTCTAAAGAATTGAACTTTAATACAGCATAACTAAACTTAACGCATATCTTTCGCAAGATTATCATAAATAGGCGACATCCATCTTTTAATCATTACTATATGCGGAGAACGATAATATACCGTTGAGTAAACTTGAGAAAACGAGGCATTAAAGAAAGATGTAAAATGCATACGTGTAAAAACGGTCCAGTAATTTTGGGAATTGCTTTTCGTTTCTGTAACATCCAGCATGCAGATTACGACAAATAGCAACTTTACCACACCACGCACATTTCATACTGTTTTCACAATTCTTATATTCATTCCATACTTTTTTAGAAGAGATTACTTTTTCATGCTCCTTTTACACCGGAAATTTTAACAAACGATGATGTTTACATTCATTCAGCCTGTAGCCTTGATAAAATTCCTTTCTCCCTCGGAAGTTACCTCGAAATATTGAATATTACAGAAAAACAATAATTTGCAAAATGCCTTGATTACTTAAACTGTAATTTCAT